>JASANG010000284.1:0-13227 GCA_030248215.1 Enoplolaimus lenunculus
TACACAAACGTTGGCGTAAAAGAGACCATTGGAGTGAAACCAACATTTGGTCTCATCTTAACGGGTTGCTCGCGCCAATGATTTGTTTCATCCCAAGGGTTCGTTTCGTCTACACTTTGATTTCGCCTCAACGGTTGGTTTCACCCTAAACTTCTGCCTTACCAGAAGAATTGGCTTCTCTACAACGATTATTTTCGCCTGAATAATTGGTCTCAGGCTAACGGTATGTTTTGTCCAAATGGTTAGTTTTGCCCCAACGGTTAGATTCACTATAACGTTTGGTTTCATCCCGACAGTTGGTTTCGCCTCAACTGTGATGTTGGCTGAAACCAGTCGTTGAAGTAAAACCAACCGTTGGGATGAAACCAACCACTGGAATAAAACCGATCATTGGAGAGAAACCAACTTTCGACGTGACCAAGCGCTGGGATGAATACTGCCGTTGGGATAAAAGCAGTCGCTGGCGTGAAACTATACACAAAATGAATTGTATTGTATTCAAGCAATGCAATATTGTCTGAAATTTAAGTCAGTTTGTCTTGGTACAGATTCTAGATATATATGTTTGCATTCAAAACTTATATTTCTTCAATTTTTCAGAAATATTGGTCTCAAAAAATTTTCACACTTAAATGTCTTCAATTTAAGACTTTTTTATAAACGATTAGGAAAATATTTCTGAAATATAAGAAATATTTCTGAAATAAAAGACAAGTATATATGTCTGAAATAAAACACAGAAATTTGCCACGGAAGCCGATTCTAAAACTGGGGGCTAAAGGTCAACCATACAACCTAAGACACGTCAAAGACGTAAACTTAGGTTGGGGAGCCTGAGCTCAACCCGAAATATTTTTCAAATTCGATTATTTATATACCCTTTTAAGAATATAAACGGAGCAAGTTTTTACATACATAAAAATCAGAAAATTAATTCTTCAATAAAAGACAACTGTTTCTTGAAAGAAGTTTGGGTCTTTAATTGGCAATAGCAACTTCTGGAATATGACATTTATTTTTAACCATCTAAGAAACAAATATCTTAGCTGTTTCAGCCTATTAATGTCTGAAATACAAGACATTTACGTCTTGAAATTTTAAGAAAGTATGAGTCTTGAAATTTTAAGACAATATATTTTGTGTGTATCCGTTGCGACAAAACTTACGGCTGCAGTGAAAACAACCATTGGTATGAAATTAACCGTATGCGTGTCACCTAGCATTGCATTTTTGAAAAATATACCTCGCGTGAAAGCAATTTAGCGAATGTATAAAAACTTATTGTGTGTATTGCATAACTGTGAAATCTTTTCAGATATACAGAAAGCATTTAATCAACTGAATCTTAAAAAATTGCTAAATTTTTTATGTAGGAGAAGATGAAAAAGCTATTTATTTAATAGCCAAAAAATCGTATACAAAAATTACATAGCTAACGAGTATGAACTACTTAACAAAAACAAGATATTTTGTGCATTTACTGTGAATAGTTTGGAACGTTACAACAGTTGACAGGACGTCGAAGAAGCCTTAAAGTTAGTGACAAAATAACACTGCAAAATATTTTGTGTGGGAAATAGATGAATTTCACAAATTTTTATTAAATATTACTCAAGTAATGTGTTTTTAAAATGCAGGATGTAGTGCTGAGCTCGACCACGAAACGCGACAATGATTTCGGGTATTAATATCAGTAAACTTTAATTATATCCGCCTTGTGTTCGTCGAAAACAACGCACGACAGTAAAAATGGCAAAACTCATTTAATTTTAGTGAGCGTTTTCTTCGGAAACAGATGCCAGCCGAACATGTATACTTGTGCAAACAGGTAAATTTGTAACTCGCTATTTGTTTTGTAGCTCCATAGCAATTAAATATCGTATTACCAACAATGTAAACTAAAATAGTTTTTTTAGGTTAGGCCCTGCCTTTCTGTAATTGAATACCATTCATTTTTAGACATTTTTATTATGACAACGCGAATGTATCAGTAAGTTTTCACCCAATAAACGTTAGATTAATCCGAGTCAATGCTTAAATATAAAAAGCCTCCGCAAGATATTTACTATAATTCGGTGCTAACCAGAAATATGTGAACTATCGGTTCGGCGTTCTATCGAATAAATTAAACAAATGTACCTTGCATCTATACAGGAATTTTCATACTAACAAATTAAACACTAAAGGATTGTCGGCCAATGTAAAGAACGGGGGCGGAAGAGTATTATAAGCATATTCTTAAGCCTACGCCTGAGCCTAAGCGTAAGAATGAGCATATTCCTGAGCCTAAGAGTAAGCCTAAGCCAAGCAAGAAAATTAGTCTAAAACTTAAGCTTACTCTATTGTAGTCCAACAGAAAAACGTCCCGCCCCTGATTTTTAGATTGGCCGGATTGTCTAAAATATATACGGTGCATCAACAGTGCGTTTATTAGAGATTCACTGGTGAAAGTTGCCCTGACGATTTCGCTTCTACCCCGCATGTTTGTTAGAAACTTACCGTCTGTTGTGTCAGTTTTTATTTTATCATTAGATTCCTGCACTCTGTAAGAAAGTTAATGAGTCCCGACACTATGAGTGCTGGCGGAGGGACAGCGAGGAACACGGCTCGCTTTACGACCGTTGTGCGCTGTCTGGCGCAATGAGACAAAACTAAGACTGACATCAAAACTGCTTTTATCGTGTTGCAGCCCAAAATCTATAAACATCTAGCCAATAAAAGAACCAAAACAGATGCAGAACAAAAATACCACACTGCAAAAATTGGTGAATCAAATTGACTCTCTCCGAAATAGGTTTTTCGGGACTACGCAAACTGAGTCAAATCCGACTCCGCCAGAGTCAAACGTGCGACTCAGTGTGTCGAATTTGACTCTGGCGGAGTCGAATTTTGACTAAATTTGTGCAGTCCCGAAAAGCCTGTGTCGGAGAGAGTCAATTTCACTCACCATTTTTTTACAGTGCACTAAGAACTGTATCCTTCACTAGGCTGACACGAAATCAAATTTTCATTCTAAGATTTGTACTTTGATTGAGTTCGGTTTTTCTCTCACTTTGCATGTGAACTTTTTTGAGTCTTCTATTTACAAAATATGCAACTCACAGCAATCTTGTATCCGCCGGTGAAAGTCTTTTGACATATTGTATTGATTGTTAAATTGTACGTCACCAAAACATATTCAGCCCCCTTAACAAATCCGGCGCTACGAGTGTTATGTATTTAAAATTTGCATTATAAAGTAATCTTGTAACTTTTATCATGCACTTAAAATTGCTAGAATGAATTCTTATCCAAAACAAAGCATAACGATTTGTTCAGAAATTTATCCTCCAAATGTACTGCCAGGATTTGACAATTACCCCGCGAATAAATCTTCGTTTCCTGGCACTGAAATATACTTTTGGTCAACTTTGCTCGATTTTCGCCATATTCCGCACAATTTTCAACTAATTAACAACCAACGAAATATGGCAAGCGGTACTGCGAACATTGATGTTATAACCACTTATAAACCTGAAACAACAAGTACGTGCCATTGTATTGCGACTATGTTTGATTTGTTAATAAACCGAACGACTGTGTTTCCTGAGTTTGTTAACTACTCACCGGTAAAGACGTACCCGAAAACGTTTAGTTTCCTATCGCTCAAATGTTGTAATCAAAATCCATTTTCACTTTATGCTAAATTTTTTCCAATATCAACCGTAGTAGCTGTTTTGACGCTGTGTTTACTGTTAAAATTAACGGCCATTGTATCGTATACACAACATCTTGTTGTGTCCAACTATCGTAAATCGTCTTCGAACCGATCGACAAAAAAATGGCGACAAACAAGTTGCATCGAAGTAATGTACGGCATTTACATGTCAATTTTGCTAGGAGTTAGCTCGAATATATTAACGTTAATATTTTATGTAACCATACCCAACAATTGTATTTATTTCAATTCGCTAGAATCTTTACTAATGTGCGTTACGTCGGGTAAATGCAAACTTTTTGTGCCTGCTTGGATGACTACAGATTATATTAGAATTGAACAGCATACAGCTTTTTTTAAACTCATTTCAAATCAAAACACTAAATTGTTATCAATTGAAAACACTGATAGTATCGAGTACGTCATGCAACAACTACATATTGCTTCCGAAACCGATCTAACAACACATGGAATGCCAGTATTTCTCATTTATGACACGTACGTCGCGCCAATACGTCATTTAATTGAACATAGTGTTATTCACACGATGCCAGCAAACGATATGTATTCGATGTTTTTGGGTTTTTTCTGCCAGAATTATAAGCTTTATCCATTACGAGCAAAAATGTTAAAATTACTAGCTATGGCATTTCAGTCCGAACCTTATGGGTTATTTCAACACAGCGTAGATCATTATTATTCCATTAAAATGATACCTCGTCAGGTAATGAACACTGCTAAAACTATGAACCGGATTGATGCCAGAAGAAAGCCAGGTTCTCTCGGTTTACGAGATCTTTGGATTGTTTTTCTTTTAGCAACCATCCTGTATATAACAGCGATTGCAGCTGCATTTTTTGAACGCATAACGTATTGTGCAAGCAGCAGTTATTCAACTGCTTGTTGTGTTGAAAATTGCTTAACGTATCAACAAAAGCCTACCAAACTGAAGACAGATGCTGAAAAATATAACGAAATAGTAGCGCTGATAACGAATAAAATCAGCCGCTTAAGCCCTCAAAAACTTGAAGTTTTAAACCAATGGTTAAACAACAATGAATATAATCCTATGGCTCAGAGTCGCTTTTAGTACTGTTATGTTGTGTTCTAACATATAATCTAAAACATAAATATTCGGAATTATCTTCGTTCGATTAAGCACTATAGCTGCAAATTATTCTTACATGTATAATGCTCACGATTATTTTATTTATTTTATTTATTTTATTTATTTTACACGTTGGTCGGTTGAAAATTAAGCCCAATGTAAAGAACTGGGGCGGAACAGTAAGCATATTCGTAAGCCTAAGCCTAAGCCTAAGCCTAAAAGTGTAAGAATGATCATATTCCTAAGCCTTCTATTCTAGTCCCACAGAAAAACGTCCCGCCCCTGATTTTAACACGGGCCAAAATTTGTAAAAAGAGAAAACCCAGCTATATATTCGTAAGCTTAAGCCTAAGCCTAAGCCTAAAAGCGTATGAATGATCATATTCCTAAGCCTTCTATTCTAGTCCCACAGAAGAACGTTCCGCTCCTGATCTTAACACGGGCCAATATTAGTAAAAAGAGAAAAACCAGCTATATATATTTGCGATTTTATTTATGTTTAAAGCAATTAACCAAGCGCAAGAGCAGAGCGTTTCATCAGTCTTTGAGTAGTCTTGAAAGCCATAAAAAGCCAAATGGAAGAGGTATAGTTTTATCAATGGGTTTTCTTTCAAAATTATATCATAAAAAGTTTTTGGAATTTGTCTTAGCTATGTTAAATGACAATTTTTTGCAGAATCTGAGCTAAAAATTGTAGCATATAAGTTTAATGCAATGAGAAAACCATCTTAAGCAAAAGGCAATGGGCAGTTTTATAGATGTACTCAGCCAGTGTAAATTGTCCAGACTCTGTTGGAAAGGAATCTGGACACCAAGAAATCTAAGTCCCTTCCGACGGACTGGGGACATTTCAGTGCTGCACAGGTAGTCTCGCGACAATAACAGTTCCTGATAATGGGACCAGGATAAACCATTATTTATTCATAGACCATATTCATTGTCTAAAGGTTTAGACAATGGCATACCTATTGACATTTAAGAAAGTGTATCAATAGAATGTGTTAGGACGACGTGGGCACTCAAAAGGGAGGGACATTTTTCACAAATGTGTGTGCATTGTACGGGCAGCAGTGGCGTTCTAAAAAAGAAACCGATGGCAATATTTCTTTAGCACAGGGCAATCATCAACTAAATGTTGGCGAGAACCCTAATCCAAATGCTAAATATATAAAACGGACAACGCATTAATGTTACTTTTACATTTAGAGCAGGCTCGTAGCCAGCTCACTCTGCTAAGGTGGCCTAAAAAATTTCCAGGATGGGCTTTCATATGGGCCCGTTTTAGGGTCATCCCGCTTTTTGGTAACACTGCAAAAGAGTACTTATTGATTTAAACTATATGTTTTGCTCAGGCTTAATCTATATTAGCCAAGGCGTCAGCAACATGCATAGTCTACCGTTACTACCCAACGAGTATTGCACTGGCCGTTTCTTGAATGGGCGAAAAACCTCTGCCAAACGCATAAAGTTGACAATAGTCATCAATTGGATTTTCAAAGACAAAAAACAGTAGCACCACTTGCTGTGTTTCTATAAAACAGATGGCTAGCATCAATTGACGATGGCAAAAACCACAGGCCAAACGCAAATAAAGTGGACGACGCATTAAATAAGAGGAAAAAATGTGAAAAACCATATAGTATCAGGCCGTAATATATAGATGGACACTCACTGTTTACAGAGTAAATCTTAGAAATTGATTCAATACATATAGCAATAGTCCATGACGTCCGGCTCTAAACCACAAATGGAACTAATAATACATGAAATCGCCAATTAATGTTAATGCCCAAAATCGCCAAAAAATCTAATAAACTATTCGATCCATACACAATAAATCAGCTAATTCTAAATAAATATGTCATTGATCACGTCGCGGTCATTCGAAAATGTCGTGGCTCTTCCTCGTAAGCCGTAGTCAAGCGTAATCTCGATGCAACAAATTGTTTACGCAGGGGCGTACCGAGAGGGGGGGCCGGGGGAGCCGCTGCTCGCCAATCGGAATCAGTACTTGCGTCATGATTTACATTAGATACAAAAGTTATGTATAATATCTAGATCGCTTCGCTTGCGATGTTTTTCACTGCTCAGTTTTCGAAAAATTTCGCCTGCGGCGTTGTGCAAAGTTAGACATCAAAGTTAAATTCCCCAGCCTAACCAGCTCAAAACTAAAGATAGTTAACAAAAATTGTGCAAAGCTTTAATACATAACCCTTAGGGTAGGGGTGGCGGGTATGTTTCAACCGTTACAGAAGGATTAACAATGTATAGCTTCTCTCCCGCTTCGCTCGCGAATTCTTCAAAGTTCTGCTTTACAATCTGTTTCAACTCCTAGTGCCTAGAAATATTTCATATTATACAAAAATCTCACAACAGACTTCAACCTGAAGTTCTGTACTAGTGTAACAGATAATGTCTAGCTTTTCACTCGCTTTACTCACGATTTTTTCAGATCGTGTTCACGTGGCAAACATTTCGACCTTTCCAGATACCCAAACTGTCAAATTTTAAGGACCTAAAACAGAATTCTGAAATAGGTATCTGAGCCTATTAGGGGAGCGTGACCAACCTTATAACTCCACTAAAAATTAAGATTGGTACTGCTAAAGCATTCTAACTTTACTTTTAAACGGGAAAAAGGCACAAGCCTGAGGATGCGCCCCCCAATCAAAATTTCTCGGTACGCCACTGTTGTTACGTCTTTTATTCCAGTAGAAAAACAACTATCACCAAAACGAAACTTCAAAATCCTAAAGAAATAACCATACAAGCAAGTAGAGTTGAAAATTGACTGAAAAGTGCGCAATGCAAAAAAAACTACAAATGACAACAGAAAATAACACGAATATATTGTAGCAAAATCAATGCAGCGAATCTTTTAGGAATTTATCGGATTTAATATTTATGGCAAAATACAGTTAAAGCAACAATCTGACTTATGGGTCATCCACGTTAAAATGCACGCGCCGGTGTAATAAACGTTCCACCCACCCCATTAGGAACAGCATCAAAGTACTCATACCAGCTGGTGCAAGGTTCAGTTTCATAGGTGTACTTAGATAGTGTTAGTTGTCTAGACTCTGTCAAGAGGGACTCTGGATAAATACATGTTGTCTGTAGGATGTCAGGTCATTAAGTTAGCACACGCGCATACATTTAAAAACACACGTTGTGCACACATATTCACATGCATCACTCAACGCAAAAAATTGAGTCTCTGAAGATGGACTATGAACAATAACTGTTCCCGATAATGATGTCATCAGGACAAGTATATCTTTGTGTCTAGAGCATATTCATTGTCTAAAGGGTCAGACAATGACATATTGACATCTCAGACAGTGTACAAAGAGAGTGGGTAGGAACAACGCGGTACTTTTTTTACAAATGTGCGTGCATTTTAACGTGGATGACCCATTACAGAGAAAGCGGGTTAACGGAATGAAGTGTATGAAATCAGACAGAATGATTTAGCTAGGACTAACAAAAAGTTTAAGACGGCGAGCACATTGCAGCCTCACCAATAATGCTTAGCGCAACACGCTACAGTATTATACGGCAGTATCAACCTCATAAATACAACCATCAATAAGAAGCCAGTAATTTTCCGTGTATGGATAAATAATGTAGTTTATTATTATTCAATTGTATATATGTTGTTAATTGACATAAACCAAGCTATGGATCATCAGGTATCGCTGTTTATTTTGAAATAACATGTAGTTTTTTCGCTTATTTATAAATGATTTTGTAATTACAACAAGTGGTTGCAGAACAAGCGCATACCTGTTTTGTTAAAATAACTTACGCTTGTCAGTCTTAGTAGAATAGGTAAGAGATTTCTGACCTTTTTATTTAAATGGGTGAAAAACCGGGAGGGGTAGTTCAAATACACAACCTACGGCGGACGCTCTACTACTACTACGCCACACCGTTGCCTCTGTCATAAGCTGGGATGACTAGCGTACGGCGGTCTTTTGTTTTGAATGTTTGCGTCTGAACATGAAGCGTTCTAAAGAGGTTTTGATCTCATGACCGTTTGCCGCAGATTCTCAGTCCAGTGCGCTGCCACTTAGCCACGCCTCCTCACAATCAATTGCTGAGTTTTTCTGTTTTTATGCCTTATAAGAACCTCTACGGCGTCTGCCTATACTTCTGTGATAAGTTGCTTAGAGCAGGTTGCTACGGTCATTTCGTGTCCATCTAGCTGAAAATGAAATGTGTTCTTAAAACGTTCCGTTCAGTGACTGAAAGAGTTTCAGTCCAGCTAGCTACCCCTGAGCAACGCCACCTCATAATCAACTGAGTTAATATTGTGTACATGTCGAACCTCAACATATGCTTTTTAGGTTCCTATCTTTGTTCCTTCTGTGGGTTCAGGTTTCTGCGTATGTGCTTCTATGGTCATATGCATTAGCCTTTCTAAGGTGTGTCATGAGCATGAGCTGATGTAGTCTACATGCGTCGGCCTCTTGTCCACAGGCGGACCATCCTATTTTCGATCCGATTCCGTGTTTAAAGCGTGGCAATTGACGTTTGCCTTAACAGCATAGCCTCCATGTGCCAGTCAGTATATATCAGGGTGCAACCGGATACCAGGCTCTGGCACAAACTCGGCATCTGGCTCCGGTATTTTAACGTGCCGGATGCTTTTTTAAAACTTACAAAACCGGTATTTTAACGTGCGGGATGCTTTTTTAAAACTTACAAAATTGAACCATCATTTGTATTTATATTTACTGCCATGACAAGTAAATCCAAAACTAACCATAAGCCTAAACGAAACTAATAACCTTAACCAAGGATGAGAATCTCGGTCGCTGCAAGTCTCTTGAAAAACATAAAAAACTACGACTAAAGCATTAAAAATAGTTTATCTTGAAAATTTTATTTTTTCCGGTTTCGACCAAAAATTCACCGAGACCGATACATTTGATGGTCGGTATCAGTAGTCAAGTCTCGGTTTCAGCCTCGGTCTTGGTTTTTACCCGTGACCGCCCGTTCCTGCCTTATAGTCTTCATCATAATTCACCTCTATTTTTAGTATCTATGGAAATCTCTGTACCCTTAAAAGCAATCTGGGCCAAACAAATATTGCAACTGAAAGCAACGCTACAACGCTACGAAAACATAGAATAGTGCAACAGACTCGTTGTTAAAGTGTTAAAAATCCATCCGCGTGAGATCATAAGCTTTGTTACTTAACACTTTTGATAATTTAGCTCACGGGAGAAAGAATTGTAAACCACGTTCTGATATTTGAATAGTGGGTGGATATTAAATGATCTGGCTCGGCTCCGACATGTTTTTGGTAACCGGTCGCACCCGTTGCTGCTGGTGAGCATACCACTCCATTACCCAAAAATCTTTAGATTTCAGTAATTCTTATGCTGCCTATTACTTTCAGTCTGCCTCAATGTAATTTTTTGTCGACTGTAAATGTCGACTCGTGTGCTGGTTGTGAATTAATTAAATAATTATGAATAATTTGTCGTAAAACCGTAAAAATTCCGGTTCCTTCATCTTTGAATACAGGAACAGGAACAGGATGAATTATTTCATGAATTCTGGGGGAACTCTGATATATACGTATATACGTATTCAAGAAGCTTCGGTTTTCTACACTGACTGAAGTACGTAAAAATGAAAAATCCAAGCTAACAATTTGATTTTAATTAAGCAAACTTATACGTAGGTACATACTTTTGCACGACTCAAATACTTCCAAAAGAGCACAGTTTTAGATGCTCTATCCGATAAATATCCGGATCCGGTAAAAATTCATTATCCAGTATCCGGTAAATTAATATGTGGTCGCATCCTGATATATTGCATATATATGCACAGGAACACGTACGTCTAGCACATACTTCCAACGCTTCATAACGCTTAAGGCTGTTTAAGAAGCAAAAAATTACGCATTTTCTTGAGATGTGCCGATTAATCGGTATCGGTTACGTAGACACTTTTAGTGAATATCGGCATCGATACCGCGAAAAAACTCCAACTCTTTGCCCATATTTTTGCACTTAAAAGCAAGTAGGAATGCTATCAAATTTCACTATGCTGGCGCATATTAGAACGTCTGATCAAGTAATGGTGACGCTATTGTGTTTCCTCTCTAGACAAATCAATTGAAATGAACCGTTCTAGACAAATCAATTGAAATGAACCGTTCTAGACAAATCAATTGAAATGAACCGTTCACATTAAAAGTACAACCATTTATAGTTGTTACAATTTAAGTCTTCGTGTTTATACTGCTGTGATGAAGCAATTCTAGTGGTTCTTTATGCGTCATGTGTTAAGATTGGAATCGGTATCGGCATTGGTTGGCCATCGGCAAAAATCTTAGCATCGGCACATCACATCTTGAGACTTTTATCTGTCCTGCACTATAATAGTGTTACATGAACTAACATTTTTCTGCAGTAGGCAATTGAAATAGAGGCTTATTGCTTCTGTGCATCAGGGGTGGGAGCCTTGGTCTGGGCAAGACTCGGTATTTGCCATGTCTCGGTGGTTTGCAACCGAGACGAGACCTCGAGGGTTCAGCAAATGCTGCTAAACCAATAAAACTATTAATATCGTTGAAATATATAAGTGATGCCTGATGAATAAAATTTTGTTATGAATATATGGATTTTCATAGTTCCGCAATAATTATTAGCAAATATTAATATGAAAAACACAAAAAAAAACTAATTAAAAGCATTAGAAATAATTTATTATGAAAATTTTAGTTTTTTTGATGATGACCGAAAATTGACCGAGACGGAGAATCCCTCATGTACACTGCACTATTTGAAGTTTTCAGGTTTCAACAACAATGGACCTGAATCGTCTTAGTGAAGAAGAACGGTGGAGGTGCGTGTAGCTTAGCAGTATAATAGTTCTTGGTTTGTTTGAAAAAATTTTAATTATAGTTGTCTGTCGTAGCAGTCTTTATTTCTCAAGCCTTTGTTACCGATTTTTGATTACTGCTTCTATAGGTATTTTGCTTAATTTGTCTAAGTTGTACCGTACGTGGAATACGTTTGAAATTTAGGTTCACAATGGTTTAATTATTTCTTAATAATTTGTTGGATCTTTCAGCTTCACTTCCTGACAAAAACGACATTGCCAAAAATCTTTTAGTTTCCCCTCATGCCTATATACGTTATATACAAATAAAGTCTGAAACGCATCTGTAAATATTAGTCAACATGGTACAACCAAATATCGGGCTCCGGCTCCGCTACATTGCCGGATAACACAGTACTAGATTACTTTGTTTAAGTGTTACTTTTTGTCAAACATGCACCTAATATCCGGCTCTCGTAATTTTGGTATCTGGTTGCACCCTGGTATTAGTTTAGTCTACCTTAGTATTGGCGTAGTATGATTGCACTGTGATGTGTATGCTATTATAGAATTGAACACCAACGTATGCATGAGCGACATCGTGGTCATGAGCAAATGCATGTTGAAATGCTGCTCATATTGATAATTTCACTCATTGTTGCTCAGATCTTGTTAGTCAAATGGAAAAAGTGGCATTTCAAGTCGTACAAAGTAAAATATAATCTATATTTTTACAATAAGGTACACATTACGTCTTTTCATGCCCGTGGACATTATTTGAATAAAAATATCAGAAATTCACAATGAACAGCAAACTGTAAACTGCTTTGTGCATACTTTCTTATATCTGTACTGAAACAAAATTAGTATTGCATTTATTATATTTTTAGTTCGCTACTCTTTTATTTATGTGGATCATTCCTGTGATAATTTGTTCCCGCCGAGGTTGGTATCGTTTCATCATTCTGTGGTCAATATTTTCAATGTTGACTTCGTTTGTGGCAATTAAAGCGACACGAAAACATGTGACTGGTACAACACCACGTTTGGTTTACAGATGGTTTCTATTCTTGCACAAGCTTAGCTATGTCCTTGGAATTTGTGGATATTTGTTAATTCTGTTTACACTTATGGGCTTTAATATTTTGTTCAAAATTCAAGCGCATGTTTGGATGGACCTTGGTGTTCTGATTATGTTTTACGGACTGTACTACGGAGTGCTTGGTCGTGATTTTGCTGATATTTGCACCGAAACCATGGCCTGTCATATTGGGGTAAGTAGCATTTAAGAAGAATTGCGAAGGGTCGGCAAGTTGGCTTAAAGTTCATAACTAAGGACGATTTCAAGATTGTTTTTAAATAAGCGCATTTGCAATTCGGTTTTGTTTGGAATCGATGCGATGGTTAATTGGACGCTACCCGTGTAGCTTCTACGAATACGACACTTACCCATGTGGTATATAATATTTCTCTAAATTAACTTAACAGTACTTTATGTGGTTTGATCGTAGAATTTATTATCTGAAACGAATGAAATTTAGAAATGATTCCGAAGTATATATTTACTCCAGTTAAGTTA
>JASANG010002703.1:0-13230 GCA_030248215.1 Enoplolaimus lenunculus
AGCACTTCCGCCTCTGCAACTACTTTTATCTCGTGTCGATCGTATGCGGCCGGCTAACATACATACAGTGTACTGCACTATATTGCTAATGCACATAAATATGGACAAGTATGTTCCACATGCTTACATGCTCCGATTTTCATCAAGGTCGTCCCTTGACCGTCCATCCTATTTTCAATATTCCAGTGCAAACTGTCTGTTGACTTTTGAATGACCATCGTTTTGCTAAATTTATACGCCGAATTACATAAATAAGTTGCACTTTCAGCAAAGCGTGGAATCTCTACGGGATTGCAAATGAACGTTAATCTCGGCACTAGATTGAAACTTTAGGTATCGTATAACACATTTTGTCGTTGTGTGGAACCTTCAGCGAAGGTGGTATAAATTCTTACTTCCTATAATGTTTTCAGATCTGTTATACGATAGACTTCATGTCAAATATGCATCTTAGCAAATTCTTATAAAACAGATAACATAAAATACAAACAACCATATAAAAGACATCTATTTTGATTAGTTTGCTCATCAATATTGTGTTCGTTTATAAGACTCAAACGTGTTCTGCAGAAGACAAAATTTATCATTGAATAATAATATTCAGATTACCGTAAAAGCCAAGCATGTAGCTAGCATTTATGCTGTGAGGGTTGACATTTTTCAAGAAGGGTATATTAGGATTTCATTTGACACAAGCGAGGTTGAAACATTTCTATGGGCTTAATTTTTTTCTAGATGAGCTAAAACAAGTGGCCCCATCTATCTGCGAGTCTGTGCCCGTAATCACCAAGTCAATAGGTATAGGACAAGACAGAGGCACGTTTTGATTATATCTATGAAGTAGCACGAAATCTAACGCTTTCTTATTCGCATGCAAGACATATAACCTTTTGAGAACTATAACAAATATTTAACGTAAACTATTCGGCGTGCGTTTATCGCTTTGTCCCAGTCAATTATTATAGATTTTTTAGTTGAGATTTTATAGCATAAATACTGTCTGTGGTTTGAGATGGAAAACAACACGTTTTTTTCATCTTAGGTTAACGTCGTGTTTTTGCCAAATCAAATAATTAAATTGAATAACACATTACTTAATAAATATTATTTGGATTTTGTCGTATTTTATGTGTAAGTATTTAGGTACCTTGGGTTGCGTTGTAGTTAACAGGTGCGAAATAATACACAGGGTGCAGTGTTTAATGGCAATTGACTCATTCTTAGTACGCTTAGGCTTAGGCTTAGACTTAGCAATAAACTTATTGTTACACTTTTAGTCTTAGGCTTAGACCTAGGTATAAGCTTTCTTAAGCTTAGGCTTAGGCTTAGACTTCAGTATAAGCTCATTCTTACGTTTAGGCTTATATGCTTAGGCTATAGGCTTAGGAGTATGCTACTGCTCCGCCCCTGTTCTATACACTGGCAAAAATGTTTAACATAAACAAATCAATGTTCGGTTTAGAGTTATTTGTATCATGAGGAAAATTTGTTTTCACTTAACATAAGACAAATATCTATAGTTTTCAATTAGATTATAAGTGACCTGAGAAAAAGCCACTAAAAGTTCTAAAAGTAAATTTTTCAGTGATTTCAGCGTTCTATTAAAACGGAACAAAGCCCCATTCACACGTGCAAGTTTTTGCAGCGAAAACTCGCAGCTGCAACTTATACACAAACAACTTGAAGCTGTAAGTATTTTTAAACAAACATTCCGATTGACTAATGGAACTGCAGGGCAACAAATTCAAGCGACTTGCAACTGCATTAAAATTAAACAGCATGAATTCCAGTGAATAATTTGCAAATACAAGAACTTGAAAGCGACTTTGTGACCAAACTTGCACATGCAAGTTGCATGTGCAAGTATTTGCTGCAATGCACGTATGAATAGGGCTCAAGTTTTACGCTTCTTGTAATTTACATTGAAATTTTCCATTAAATTAGCACTCAATCTTGATTTGGTGTTTTGGTATGGACGCAGAATAGATTTTAAGCATGTAACGATCTCATTTGTTTCCCATTGGTTCGTAGAGCTTAAGCCTTTTGTACGTATGATGTAGAGATGTTAGATATGCTTTTACATATTGCAATCAATATATATTCGACTAAAAATGTTGTTATATCGAAGCGCAATCTCTCTTTAACCAGTATTTAATTGAATCGAGCAAAAATTAAAGCCGCAGTTGATGCAGCTCATTAAACAGCGTTGAATGATACGCAAATTGCTGAGCATTTTAAACTGAAAAAATTTAGTCGCAGAAAAATTGAAATATTTGAAATGGTAGAAATATCAAAGGAACTCGCACACAAGAATATTGAACATATGAAAAGTTTGAAAATCGAACCATATTTTTGAACAAACATTCAATTACAAGTGTTTAAAACTTTGAATTCAATGGAAGTCAATGGCGGATCCACGGGGGGGCCACCCCGGCCGTGGCCCCCAACAGCGTCTCGACAAAAATTATATAGTGTCAATTGCTGTTCTACGCTGTTTATTTCTCTGTTTTATACACAACAGTATAAGCACGCTTTAAAGTTTCTTGGCCCTGGAGTCATTTATGCGCTACAATTAGGGATAATAGACATTTATGGAGTCTAAACAAGGGTTTAAGGGCTCTACCCGCTTACGGATTCTTATTAGGAATACGGACTCCTATTAATTGGGACTCAAAATGGGGACCCCCTCTTTTTTGGGTCACTACAGTATGGGTCAAAAATAACTTTATTACCTCTGAAATTTTGCCCCCCCCCCATTTTGAGATCCTGGATCCGCCACTGGGAAGAATGGCAAACATCGAATATACGGCGTGTAGGGGTAACTTCAACCTTTCCCACGTTAATGTTACCAATGTCATCTCAGATCCGTTTATCTGATATTTGAACTCGAGATCCTTGGAGAGCAGACGCTTACATTTGGTTCGCCTGTGAAAGCTTGATGCTCGAGCAGGACACCGGTTGGTCTAAATGTCAAACTAGATACCAAACCAATTCTTATTAACGGCACCAGATTGACCCACAAATCTGTAAAAAAATTTCAAAAATTTCATTCACAAAATTTTAAATTCATTCAACCAAAGGGCCAAAATTAGCCTTTATAAATAATCCTCAATGAAGGTCATGCGAAGCTGTTAACATCTTTAATTTTGAAGTTCAAAATACATATTATACAAAACAAGAATTAAAAGTAAAACCCTATGCTGTTCATGAGTCAATCAAGTGATAATAGTCAATTTTATTTGGACACTGATTTTTATTAATAAGCCAATTAGGAAAGAATGTGCGCTCGGTAAGTATATATAACAACACCAAAAAACTCTGCTATCTGCGCTCAAAAGTGTATTTCTGAATATATTCAGAAAAGTATTTCGGTGGCAAATATGAAAAGTTTTTCCGATATTTAAGACAATTTTTATAAAAATAACTGAAAAAACCTTTATTTTTAGACTTTATTTCAAAACCTTTTTGAAAACTTTTCTGTTATTACAGAAATACTTTTTAAGTGCATTCTGCTAATTATATTTCTTAAATGTAAGAAATTTTTTCTTAAATATCAGAAATATTATTTTGAATGTGCTTTCGATGGGAGCATGTATTCCGAACAAGCGGAAAATTACTAAAATTAAGCTAAGCTTACCTATACGATTTTATAGCAAACCCTTGACATGAAAATTAAGGTTAAGGCTACGTCTCGCTATGCTCATCAAAGGTCTGTTTTCGATATGAAATTTATTCGCAGTTTTTCCTTGACTAAATTATCTGGATCGCAGATGCAGTATTCACTTTAGAAAGTGCCAGTTGCATTCAGAATGACTAAAATATTGTCCCATTTTGTGAGTCTCTTCACCTTCGATAAACAAATCCGAATTTGGCCCCATTGAGAGTGCATGGATTCTTTAGGAAGTTACAAGCGTCGCAAACTTGACCACTGAACATGTAACATTCTATGTTAAGTTTGTGCTCGAAGCGATTTATTTGAAATTTTTTCATTGAAATGGCTGAAAGTTCATACATATTTTAGACTTGCAGTTTAAAAAATTTTGTTCACTACCCTTTATCAAAGCCACTCATTTGGTCTGTTACCTCAATTTTAAAACTAAACGCGCAGTAAAAATTCGTAATAAATTTTTTGACACACGTACTTTCATAAATCTATTAAGAAATTGCGAATTTTAATCAGATGGTTGAAAAACACTTGTTTCGCTAAGTAAACAGGATCACGAGCCCCCTGCCCCGTACTGCGGGCGCCTGTGGAATATATCCCTAAATTTATGTCCTTGATTTTATTCTTTCAATTTCACGGTACATCATATCGAACTCGCTTGCTTCGCTCGCTAAATTTTTTACCGTATATTTATGTGTTACTTATACTACGTAGAAATTTCGCTATTTTCCTGTCAGAGTTACTGAACAATTCAATCGAGTTCAGCGATTTTAGCTTAAATTTGAGCTTTAAAATAGGTCCATCTTTTATTGTTAAGCACAAACGTAAATTAAATAGCATAATGATGTTATTATACCTAGCACAGATGTGATCACTAATATGAATTACGTACTAAAAATAGCAAGCGAATCACACTCGGCATAAAACTGCAATTTATTGCTAACCTACAGTTAAACTTCAAGTGAGACATGGATAAGCACATGCGACAAGCTTTCGGTAATATTAAACAGTTTCGAAATATTATTAAGCTATAGAGCCTTGCGACGACTTTTAGGCACGAACAAACCTTTAAAAATCGTATATAAATAATTTAATACAAGTGTCACAAAAATGTTACACATATTGAAAACATGCGAATACCTTCAGGACAAACGGAAATGAGAGCTCTAAGCTTACAAAATAAAATATGTATTTTTGTTCAATACACATATTAGGCGCATATTTTATGAATATTTAGCGATATCATCGCAGATTGACAACTGATTCCTGTATGATATAGCATGGAACACACTAGCTTGTCAACAAGTAAGCACTATAACCTGTTCGCACTATTAAAGACTTATATTCTCATGTGTGTATAGCAACTATCATGAGTTTGTAACAGGTTATCAAACTCGCTCACTGTGTTGCAGTTGCTGATCTTAAAATGAGTACAGGAATAGGTATAGAGCAAATCAAATGCAAAAAATGTGTTGCGTTTGAAGCCTCATCGTTTGCTGATCCGCAAGTTTAGATATATATTGACAGGTGATAGGTGCTACACACATTTGAGAATACCGGCCCAAAACTCAGCAGGTCGGTCCACGAATCCTGACTCCAGAAGAGTGTGTGTAATAGCAAATTTAAACTTTAGGGTTTTGTACACTTTCCATATTTAACGTATGGCTTAGGTTCTGGATTAAAAGGAAAATGCTTAGGCAGAGGCTTAAGTTTAGGTATATGCTTAGGACCGTCGTTTCCGAATCCTAGTCCTAAAACTAAGTTTGAAAATGAGCAGCCTATGTGAATAAATGTACAAGAGTCAAATTTTGTAATGCTTCATAGCAATGTCAAGCTTGGTAAACCTGGTTTTCCCTGGTCTTTGCAAAAGTTTAAGAGAGACATGTATTCACCTACCTTTTCCTCCTACTGTCGAATCCAATGGGGAACCAAGATTTTGCCTTTAAGGGTTTAGCACTAAACATGGCGTATGGCTTCTGGCTCGCTTCGCTCGCGCATGTTTCTTCTATGTCTCGTGGTGGACCCCAATTCAGATTTTCTTGGATCCTCCACTGATTCCTCCCGGTAAATCAGTCTTCGCGGCGACGGAAGCGTGCGAAAAAGTTCCGCGATGTTTTGTCGCTGATTTGCGAGTGATTTAGTGAGATTATAATAAAAAGTTTTTTCCATTTTTTTTCGATTTTTCACCCCCTAGAAAAACGGAAAAAACCGGAAATAAACTGTTTTTTCCGATGGTTTGTTACCGTACCCAAACCTGTTTCACACCTTTTTTGGAACGAGTTCCACTTAAGTGTCAGAAGTTTTTTTACTGCTTGCGTTACTATAGGCAGTGCAGCGATGAAGCTGAATTGGATGCAGACGTAGTTTTTGTTGCCGCAATTGATCGTTCATGTTATAAAATGTTCACGCTACTGTAAAAAGATGTACCGTGTTTTGGGAGAACCCAATTTGCACTTTAAGGCGGTAAACAACAATGGGCACGCAAAGATATAATATATGCGACAACAACATTGGGGATACATTTTACGGCCAATGTTACTCTGAGGGGCGTCCCGTTTTCCCACGGGACAGCAATAGGCCAGCACTCCTGTTCACTTATTTGTGCTGAGACGGAGGGGCAGCTTCCAGCTTATGTTTTTGGTGAGTCTGTCGGACAGCTTCGAGCCTATGTTTTTGCTGTATTGGTCGGGACAGCTTCGAGCCTATGTTTTTGCTGGGTTGGTCGGGACAGCTTCGAGCCTATGTTTTTGCTGGGTTGGCCGGGTAAGCTTCAAGCGTATGTTTTTTGCTGGATTGGTCGGGACAGCTTCGAGCCTATGTTTTTGCTGGGTTGGTCGGGTAAGCTTCAAGCGTATGTTTTTGCTGGGGTGGTCGGGACAGCTTCGAGCCTATGTTTTTGCTGGATTGGTCGGGACAGCTTCGAGCCTATGTCTTTGCTGGGTTGGTCGGGACAGCTTCGAGCCTATGTTTTTGCTGGATTGGCCGGGTAAGCTTCAAGCGTATGTTTTCGCTGGGTTGGCCGGGACAGCTTCGAGCCTATGTTTTTGCTGGGTTGGTCGGGACAACTTCGAGCATATGTTTTCACTGGGTTGGCCGGATAAGCTTCAAGCGTATGTTTTTGCTGGGTTGGTCGGGACAGCTTCGAGCCAATGTTTTTGTTGGGTTGGTCGGGACAGCTTCGAGCCTATGTTTTGCTGGGTTGGTCGGGACAGCTTCGAGCCTATGTTTTTGTTGGGTTGGTCGGGACAGCTTCGAGCCTATGTTTTTGCTGTGTTGGTGGGTCGGGGACAGCTTCTAGCCTACGATATTTTTGCTGGGTTGGTCGGGACAACTTCGAGCATATGCATCTTTACTGGGTTGGCCGGATAGGCTTCAAACGTATGTTTTTGCTGGGTTGGTCGGGATAGCGGGGCAGCTTTCTACATCCACAAACCTATGTTTTTTCTGGGTTGGTCGGGACAGCCGGGACTGCTTCTAGTCCCAGTGTTTTACTCTGGTCGGTCGTGTACGGGGACAGCCGGGACAGCTTCAAACCTATGGTTTTGCTGGGTCGGTCGGGACAGCCGGGGCAGCTTCTGAGCCTACATCTTTCCTGGGTCTGGTCGGGACAGCTTCTTCCTATATTTTTGCTGGTTGTCTCAGCCGGACAGCATGAGCCCATATTTTTGGGTCGGCGGGACAGCCCCTTCTAGCCTATATTTTTGCTGGGTCGGTCGGGACAGCTTCGAACCCTATATTTTTGCTGGGTTGGTCGGGATAGCGGGGACAGCTTTGAGCCTATATTTTTGCTGGGTTGGTCGGCAGGTGACAGCTTCGAGCCTATATTTTTGCTGGGTCGGTCGGGACAGCTTCGAACCTATATTTTTGCGGGGTTGGTCGGGATAGCGGGGACAGCTTTGAGCCTATATTTTTGCTGGATTGGTCGGGACAGCTTCGAACCTATGTTTTTGCTGGGTCGGTCGGGCCGCCGGGACAGCACTCGAGCCCCATATTTTTCTGGGTCGGCCGGGACAGGGGGGACAGCTTCGAGCCTATATTTTTCCTGGGTTGGTCGGGATAGCGGGGACAGCTTTGAGCCTATATTTTTGCTGGGTCGGTCGGGACAGCTTCGAGTCTATATTTTTGCTGGGTTGGTCGGTTCAGCCGGGACTGCTTCG
This sequence comes from Enoplolaimus lenunculus, assembly GCA_030248215.1. Taxonomy (NCBI): domain Eukaryota; kingdom Metazoa; phylum Nematoda; class Enoplea; order Enoplida; family Thoracostomopsidae; genus Enoplolaimus; species Enoplolaimus lenunculus. The sequence continues at coordinate 7,822 of JASANG010002703.1, forward strand.
AGCCTACATTTTTTCTGGGTCGGTCGGGACAGCGGGGACAGCTTCGAGTCTATATTTTTGCTGGGTTGGTCGGTTCAGCCGGGACAGCTTCGAGCCTATATTTTTTCTGGGTCGGTCGGGACAGCGGGGACAGCTTCGAGTCTATATTTTTGCTGGGTCGATCGGGACAGCTTGGACTTTATACTTTGTCTGGGTCGGTCGGCACAGTCGGTACAGTTTTCGAGCTATGTTTTGTGGGGTCGGTCGGGACAATTTCGAACTTGTGTTTTTGTTGGTTGGGTCAAAACAGCTGGGACAGCTTCTAAGCCCACGTATTCGCTGAGTTTGTCGGGACAACTTCAATCCTACGTTTTTGCTGGGTCAGTATATATAGCAGGACAGCGTCAGAGCAAATATGTTTTCTGGGACTGAGCTGTGTCGGCAGTCCCATCAAAAATATAGTCAGAACTGCTGAACCTGCGAAATATAAGCTACGAACCGGGGTGTAACGGGACATCCGTTTTCGTTTCCGTTTCATAAAAACACCGGAAATTCTGTTATTTTATGCTCAAAAATTAGTTCGAAATCACGTGTATGTATCGCAATTTTTCATTATAGATATGTTGCAATTGTTCAGACTGAAATAAAAATGACGAAATTTAAACATATCTTTATTTTTTTTTGCGTTTCCGCTATTTTTTTCTTTAAAATTTTAGAAAGCCAACAAATTTGCGATGATATACACAATTTAATGTTTTTTTGCTCGTTTTCGCTGCGGTGCGCTCGTTTTTTCCCTGCGCTTGCGCCTGCCCTTCGCCATTTTGTTCCGGATATCCGGATATGTACAATGCAAAGAATGGTGAGTCAAATTGACTCTCTGAAATAGGCTTTTCCTGACTACACAAACTGATTTAAATTCGACGCCGCCAGATTCACATTCGATTCACTCAGTTGTAACCTTGGCGTGCCGTATGGCTCAAATTGTTGCATATGCAGAGTTCCTTTAATGCGTGACGCTCGGTGAAACCTTTTTGCATTTAAAACAGCCTTTAAACCTTAAATTGTATTTACCCATAAAGCTGCATTAAATATATTGTTGATGGCTTAAATTTGTGATTAAACATGTGTTAGCCAATAAACAACAGAAGATAGCTAAAGAAATACACTCCTAATCGAAAAAATTTATTTCGTCGTAGCAACCTGGATGCCCCTAAAACTAACATTGGATAAATTTTGTATTATTTTCTATTTCACATCAAACTATAATTGCAACATATTTTTAGAACTGCGCGATGTTCACGTTATTAATACCCAGTTTTGAGCATAAAAATAACGAAATTTTCGATATTTCAGTAACAGAAACAAAACGGGCACCGATTTTAACTTAAACGAGTACGGATATCTGACACCTTGATGGCCGCAAGTGAGATTTATTGAATTTTTCCTCTATAGACGTCAGATTTAACATAATGAAACTGCATTATAATCGACCCACCTGTTCTCTCTAATAAGTAGGCTTATACGTAGACTTAAGCTTATTCTGAGGTTTGCTCACCATAAGCTTATAAGACGTAACCCAGGCTTAATAGTTCATGCTTAGCTTTAGACTAGGAGTTTAGCACGAATATCAACTTCAAACTGTTGGGAGAGGCCGAGCAAAATAAAAATATATGCTTAGAAGCTAGTTTCGGCAGCCGTTGCGAAAACGTAGGCTCAAAACTGTTCCGATCAACCCGTAAACTATAGGCTTGAACGCGTTCTAGCTGTTCCGACCAACTCAGCGAAAACAACCTCGAAGCTGTCCCGACAAACCCAGCAAAACATAGGGTCGAAGCTGTCCCGACAAACCCAGCAAAACATAGGGTCGAAGCTGTCCCGACCAACCCAGCAAAAACATACGCTTGAAGCTTACCCGGCCAACCCAGCAAAAACATACGCTTGAAGCTTATCCGGCCAACCCAGTGAAAACATATGCTCGAAGTTGTCCCGACCAACCCAGCAAAAAACATAGGCTCGAAGCTGTCCCGACCAACCCAGCAAAAACATAGGCTCGAAGCTGTCCCGACCAACCCAACAAAAACATAGGCTCGAAGCTGTCCCGACCAACCCAGCAAAACATAGGCTCGAAGCTGTCCCGACCAGACCCCAGCAAAAACATAGGCTCGCAGCTGTCCCCGCTGTCCCGACCGACCCAACGAAAAACATACCGCTCCCCGCCTGCCCCGCTTACCCGACCGACCCCAGCAAAACATAGGCTCGATGCTGTCCCCAGCTAACCCGCCCGAACCCAGCAAAAACATAGGCTCGCAGCCGCTCCCTAGCCGACCCAGCAAAAATATAGGCTCGAAGCTGTCCCCGCTTACCCGGCCCACCCAGAACAATAGCAGGCTCGAAGCTGTCCCTGCTTTCCCGTCCGATCCGAACAAAAACACAGGCTCGCAGCTGTCCCTGCTTTCCCATCCGACGCCAGACGATTTCATTACTGTATAGTGTCTTTGTTGCTCTCTTTACCGTCTTTCTGATGCCATAGGGACACTTTCCCCCTTGCTGTCCTGCTCTGGGCGCTCTTGTTTTTTGTTGTAACGGCTTATTCCGCCGACTCAGCACACAGACTCGCTGTGCCCGCTTAGCCTCGATGCCAGCTGAAAATCAGCTTGAACCTGTCCCGTATTTCCGATCTATCGAAAATAGATAAGCTCGAAGCTGCCTCGTCACCCGCTTTTTTAAGTGCGCTTTTTTTTTTCTTTATAAAACCGCTTCTTTAGAAAAAACTCTCCTCTCAACTCGAAGGTATCCCCACCAAACCCCCAATCTGTCCCATCCCCCCTCTCCGAAATCTTCCGCCGAAGACTCTTGCATTTTTCTCTAAATTTTTGATCCCCGACTCAAAACCCCCCCCAATTCCTCTCGTGTTCTATGTTTTCCAAAACATTATTTATGTTTTATTTTAACCCCCCGAAATTAATACTTTTGCCAATTTTATAACATAAATTTCTCCCCCCTTCCATTTAACCAACTAGATTGTCTCGTAAGCTCCTTACCGGCTCCGAGCGCTAAACAACTCTACACCAAATATACTTCTGGCGGTCCCGCCCGACCGACCCCAGCAAATAATGTCTAAAGCTTAAGCATCCGGGTCGGATGGCTTGGGGCCTGTTTATCAGAATACCGTCTTCCCCCTCTTTTTCCGCCCCTGATATTTTTCCTCCCCCTATAGGCAATTGTATTTTTCCATTTCAGGAAATAATTTTTCGATCTGAATGTACATACGTTGCTCCGTTTATAATCTTCTAGTGTACATATAAGCAATCGAATTTCTCGCGAGACAGCTTCGAGTCCGCGTCTTTTCTCGTTATTGTTAGTGTCTCCTGCCCCGGGTTTACGTATTACGCATGGAGCGCATCTGGAATCTCAGATACCTACCTCTTGTTTATTGCCTGTTCTCTGGGCGCGTCCCTTTTTCCCTCGGAACATCAAGGGACAGCTACGTGCCTGTTCTCTTATTTGTGCTGAGACGGAGGGACAGCCTCCAGCTTACGTTTTTCGCTGGGTCGGCTGGTAGCGGGACAGCTTCGAGCCTGTGTTCTCTTCCCAACCTCCAATGTTTTTGGTCTTGGTCGCCCGGGTCAGCCGGGACAGCTTCTAGCCTGTGTTTTCGCTGGGTCTGCCGGGACAGCGGGACAGCTTCCGCAGCCTATGTTTTTGCTGGGTCGGCACTGGTACAGCCCGGACAGCTTCGCGCCCTTATTCTTCCTCGGTCTGTGTCGGCCGGGTCGAGCTGCGAGGACAGATACTTCGAGCCTAGCGCGGGGGGACCGCGAAAACCAAAGCTGTTTTTGCTGGGTTGGCGGGTCAGCGGGACAGCTTCTAGCCTATGTTTTTGCCGGGTCGGCCGGGTAAGCAGGGACAGCTTCGAGCCTATGTTTTTGCTGGGCCGGTACAGGGACAGCTTCGAGCCATGTCTTTCGCTGGGTCGGCCGGTGTAAGCAGGGAAGCTTCGAGCCTATGTATTTTCGCTGGGTCGGTCGGGAGCAGCTTCGAGCCTGACGTTTTTGCTGGGTCGGCCGGAAAGCAGGGACAGCCGAAGCGCCCGGCGCCGAGCCGGGACAGCTTCGAGCCTATGTTTTTGCTGGGTTGGCCGGGAGCGCAGCTTCAGAGCCCGATGTTTTTGCTGGGTTGGCCGGAAGGACAGCCTCAAGCCTATGTTTTTGCTGGGTCGGTCGGACGGGACAGCTTCGAGCCTATGTTTTTGCTGGGTTGGCCGGGACAGCTTCGAGCCTATGTTTTTGCTGGGTTGGTCGGGACAGCTTCGAGCCTATGTTTTTGGTGGGTTGGTCGGGACAGCTTCAAGCCGTATGTTTTTGCTGGGTTGGCCGGGTAAGCTTCAAGCGTATGTTTTTGCTGGGTTGGTCGGGACAGCTTTGACCCTATGTTTTGCTGGGTTTGTCGGGACAGCTTCGAGGTTGTTTTCGCTGAGTTGGCCGGAACAGCTAGGACGCGTTCAAGCCTATAGTTTACGGGTTGATCGGAACAGTTTTGAGCCTACGTTTTTGCCACGGCTGCCGAAACTAGCTTCGAAGCATATATTTTTATTTTGCTCGGCCTCTCCCAACAGTTTCGAAGCTGATATTCATGCTAAACTCCTAGTCTAAAAGCTAAGCATGAACTATTAAGCCTGGGTTACGTCTTATAAGCCTATGGAGAGCAAACCTCAGAATAAGCTTAAGTCTACGTATAAGCCTACTTACTAGAGAGAACAGGTGGGTCGATTATAATGCAGTGTTTAATTATGTTAAATCTGACGTCTATAGAGAAAAAATTCAATAAATTTCACTTGCGGCCATCAGGGTGTAACCAGATATCCGTACTCATTTAAGTTAAAATCGGTGCCCGTTTTGTTTCTGTTACTGTAAATATCGAAAATTTCGTTATTTTTATGCTCAAAACTGGTTATAAATAACGTGAACATCGCGCAGTTCTAAAAATATGTTGCAATTATAGTTTGGTGTGAAATAGAAATTAATACAAAATTTATCCAATGTTACTTTTAGGGGCATCCAGGTTGCTACGACGAAATAAATTTTTTCGATTAGGAGCGTATTTCTTTAGCTATCTTCTGCTCTTTATAGGCTAACACATGTTTAATCACAAATTTAAGCCATCAACAATATATTTAATGCAGCTTTATGGGTAAATACAATTTAAAGTTTAAAGGCTGTTAAATGCAAAAAGGTTTCACCGAGTGTCACGCATTATAGGAACTCTGCACAGGCAACAATTTGAGCCATACGGCACGTCAAGGTTACAACTGAGTGAATCGAATGTGATTCTGGCGGAGTCGAATTTGAATCAGTTTGTGTAGTCAGGAAAATCCTATTTCAGAGAGTCAATTTGACTCACCATTCTTTGCAGTGTACATATCCGGATATC
>JASANG010000359.1:0-13247 GCA_030248215.1 Enoplolaimus lenunculus
ATTACTTAAATTTAAAAAATAAGTTTGTTACTATTAGAAATAGCGGCACATGTAAATTACTTAAATTTAAAAAATAAGTTTGTTTCTATTAGAAATAGCGGCAAATGTAAATTACATAGCGGCACATGTAAATTACTTAAATTTAAAAAAATAAGTTTGTTTCTATTAGAAATAGCGGCACATGTAAATTAATTAAATTTAAAAAATAAGTTTGTTTCTATTAGAAATAGCGGCAAATGTAAATTACTTAAATTTAAAAAATAAGTTTGTTTCTATTAGAAATAGCGGCACATGTAAATTACTTAAATTTTAAAAAATAAGTTCGTTTCTATTAGAAATAGCGGCACATGTAAATTAATTAAATTAAAAAAAATAAGTTTTTTTTTATTAGAAATAGCGGCACATGTAAATTACTTAAATTTAAAAAATAAGTTTGTTTCTATTAGAAATAGCGGCACATGTAAATTACTTAAATTTAAAAAATAAGTTTGTTTCTATTAGAAATAGCGGCACATGTAAATTACTTAAATTTAAAAAAATAAGTTTGTTTCTATTAGAAATAGCGGCAAATGCAAATTACTTAAATTTAAAAAAATAAGTTTGTTTCTATTAGAAATAGCGGCAAATGTAAATTTAGCGGCTCATGTTAAATTATTTAAAAAAATAAGTTTGTTTCTATTAGAAATAGCGGCAAATGTAAATTACTTAAATTTTAAAAAATAAGTTTTTTTATATTGTAAATTCCGGCACATGTAAATTAATTAAATTTAAAAAATAAGTTTTTTTATATTAGAAATAGCGGCAAATGTAAATTACTTAAATTTAAATAATAAGTTTGTTTCTATTATAAATATCGGCAAATGTAAATTACTTAAATTTTAAAAAATAAGTTTGTTTGTATTAGAAATAGCGGCAAATGTAAATTACTTAAATTTAAATAATAAGTTTGTTTCTATTAGAAATAGCGGCAAATGTAAATTAATTAAATTTAAAAAATAAGTTTGTTTCTATTAGAAATAGCGGCAAATGTAAAATTACTTAAATTTTTAAAAATAAGTTTGTTTCTATTTAGAAATAGCGGCAAATGTAAATTAATAGCGGACATGTAAATTATTAATTTTAATTTTAAAAAATAAGTTTGTTTCTATTAGAAATAGCGGCAAATGTAAATTACTTAAATTTAAAAAATAAGTTTGTTTCTATTAGAAATAGCGGCAAATGTAAATTACTTAAATTTAAAAAAATAAGTTTGTTTCTATTAGAAATAGCGGCACATGTAAATTACTTAAATTTAAAAAATAAGTTTGTTTCTATTAGAAATAGCGGCAAATGTAAATTACTTAAATTTAAAAAAAATAAGTTTGTTTCTATTAGAAATAGCGGCACATGTAAATTACTTAAATTTAAAAAAAATAAGTTTGTTTCTATTAGAAATAGCGGCAAATGTAAATTACTTAAATTTAAAAAAATAAGTTTGTTTCTATTAGAAATAGCGGCACATGTAAATTACTTAAATTTAAAAAATAAGTTTGTTTCTATTAGAAATAGCGGCAAATGTAAATTACTTAAATTTAAAGAATAAGTTTGTTTCTATTAGAAATAGCGGCACATGTAAATTACTTAAATTTAAAAAAATAAGTTTGTTTCTATTAGAAATAGCGGCACATGTAAATTACTTAAATTTAAAAAATAAGTTTGTTTCTATTAGAAATAGCGGCAAATGTAAATTACTTAAATTTAAAAAAATAAGTTTGTTTTTATTAGAAATAGCGGCACATGTAAATTACTTAAATTTAAAAAATAAGTTTGTTTCTATTAGAAATAGCGGCACATGTAAATTACTTAAATTTAAAAAATAAGTTTGTTTCTATTAGAAATAGCGGCACATGTAAATTACTTAAATTTAAAAAATAAGTTTGTTTCTATTAGAAATAGCGGCAAATGTAAATTACTTAAATTTAAAAAAATAAGTTTGTTTCTATTAGAAATAGCGGCACATGTAAATTACTTAAATTTAAAAAAATAAGTTTGTTTCTATTAGAAATAGCGGCAAATGTAAATTACTTAAATTTAAAAAATAAGTTTGTTTCTATTAGAAATAGCGGCAAATGTAAATTACATAGCGGCACATGTAAATTACTTAAATTTAAAAAAATAAGTTTGTTTCTATTAGAAATAGCGGCAAATGCAAATTACTTAAATTTAAAAAAATAAGTTTGTTTCTATTAGAAATAGCGGCACATGTAAATTACTTAAATTTAAAAAAATAAGTTTGTTTCTATTAGAAATAGCGGCACATGTAAATTACTTAAATTTAAAAAATAAGTTTGTTTCTATTAGAAATAGCGGCAAATGTAAATTACTTAAATTTAAAAAAATAAGTTTGTTTCTATTAGAAATAGCGGCACATGTAAATTACTTAAATTTAAAAAATAAGTTTGTTTCTATTAGAAATAGCGGCACATGTAAATTACTTAAATTTAAAAAAAATAAGTTTGTTTCTATTAGAAATAGCGGCAAATGTAAATTACTTAAATTTAAAAAAATAAGTTTGTTTCTATTAGAAATAGCGGCACATGTAAATTACTTAAATTTAAAAAAATAAGTTTGTTTCTATTAGAAATAGCGACACATGTAAATTACTTAAATTTAAAAAAAGTTTGTTTCTAATAGAAATAGCGGCACATGTAAATTACTTAAATTTAAAAAAAATAAGTTTGTTTCTATTAGAAATAGCGGCACATGTAAATTACTTAAATTTTAAAAAAATAAGTTTGTTTCTATTAGAAATAGCGGCACATGTAAATTACTTAAATTTAAAAAAATAAGTTTGTTTCTATTAGAAATAGCGGCACATGTAAATTACTTAAATTCAAAAAAATAAGTTTGTTTCTATTAGAAATAGCGGCACATGTAAAGAACAGTGGCGAAACGGTTTGATTTGGGACTAGAAAAGAGTAAGATTAAGCTTTTGGTTATTTTTTTGCTTGGTTTAGGCTTAGGCTTAGGCTTAGGAATATGCTCATTATACTGTTCCGCCCCTGTTCTTTACATTGGCTGAAATAGCAAGGCGTAGCCAGGATTTCATTTCGGAAGCGGATAAGCGACGAGCGAGAGTAGCGAATGAGAATCTTTTTGAGTGATTTGGGTCGAATCTTTGCAGAAATTTCAATGGAGGAACATATCCTCTGTCATCTTTTGAGCTCATGTGTCTGTCAGGGCAGAATCATTTTTTCGTGGGATGACAATAGAGTTAGTTTAAGCTTTAGACTAATTTTATGTTTAGGTTTAGTAAATCTTTATGACAAACTTCTTCGCTGACTTGCTTTGAAGCTTTACAGAAATTGCAATGGAGGAACATATCCTCTATCACCTTTTGAGCTCATCTGTTTTTGAGGGCAGAATCATTTTTCGAGGGATCTTCAGTTTAAGCTTTAGACTATTTTTTTGCTTAGACTTAGTAAATATCTTTTGTTTACGCTGAGACTTAGGAGTATGCTTATGTTGCTGTACGCCCTTCAAAGTAACATTGGCCACCCCTTGGATGTGCCCCTGAAAAAGGTCTCAGTTACTACACTGGATCAATGGTATTGAGCTAATATTTTGAGTAATTTATAATTAGTTAGCTTATTGAGGAGCGTGTTTAAAAATTCGAGAAAGCTTGATCATTTTCACACGCATTATCTGTTTTCAAGTTTAACACGAGTTTAAGTAAACTTATTTTTAGTTTCATTAACAAATGTAGCCCAGAATTCGTGTGTAACTATTAAGAGTTCATTAAGTTTAGCTTAAACTGAAAATATGTAAAAGATTTTAAATGTGAGTTTAAGCCTAAACCTACCTGTAAGTTTAGTTAATCTATAGAAAGTTATACCGCTGGATTAGCTTGAACTTAAATCAAGAGTTAGTTTAAGCTTTTAGAGAGTATGCAGGAAAAGATTAAATTGGACAGCTGGAGTCTAATTGAAACGCCGAATGTCGACCAAACCAAATTTTATTGTTACTGTTGTCAGAGTCATTGTGGCGGTGCTCAGAACGGTTTCAATCGTCTTGCGTCAAACGATGATATCGCCGCAGTCAGCAATCATATCGGTCCTTCACCGGCTGATGCTCGCGCTGCGTATCATTCATCTGAAAACCGAATCAATGAAATTATTCAAAAATAACCCTATGACGAATGCTTAGTTTGAAATTCTGTGCTCCTACAGCTCGAACTCTCGGCGGATATAAAACATACGACAGAACATTTCGCATTCAACTTGGGAATAACTTGGTAATTCTGGTATATAAGTGGCATTTGCAAATTCCAGTACACTTTGACGTCGTTTCTATATAGAAAAGTCCAATCGATAAACTATATTTGCCATCAAACCTTGGATAGCAGTGTGACATCAAAGCTAAATCCACGTACAGAGTGTCTGGGCCAACAGTAACGGTTGTACTAGCGAAGTCTGAGCAAGTCATCGAATAAAAATATTCAGCTGGATCGCACGAATTTATAACCCTCTGACCACTAATTGGTGTAATAAATGCAACAAATATAATATATTACGATTTGAGTACTGGTTCAAATGTACTACACGCTACACTTAGCCTCAATTGTTCATGAATTTACCCGATACTTATTGCAGACCGGCACCTATATCTGTCGAACAAGGATCTCTTGGACTCGAGTCTTCAGTTACAACAGTTTATGTCTATTATGCATCCCTGTTTCTCTATGCAATCTCCAAACGCTTCCAAATGACAATAACACCACTGTTTAGTGCAAATACCGCTAAATTTAGCATTAATGAAAAATAATTGAACTAAGATGAAATATATGCCGAACCCGCTTCACGACGCTATGCGTCAAGAGTAGCTAAGGTTTACAAAATGGATATACGACACTCCTGGTACAGGACACAATCCTGAAGACAACTGTGGATGCTTGAAAAATGGATCAAATGCCTATGGTGGATGGTCTACCGTGTTTACCGTTGACGCCACAACTGCCGGTATTTTGTTCAAAGTATTACGCAACAGTCACGTTTTTTTCTTGCCGTCAGAACCGACCAGAACTGCAAAATGGTTATATTTATCCATTTTTCGTTTCCAGAACTTTAGAACAGATGAGAGTTTACGTTTTTTACAAATTTCGAAGGGTAGTTTCTTGCACTGTACACTGATATGTTTAAAAAACCCACGAACAAAAACCTCAAAAAAGGCAATGATACATGAAATCTTTGTTCTGGCTTACGCCTTTGGACGCATGCTATCATCAATTGATTATTTGCCGAGATGGGTTGACGTTTTAGATGGTATTGCATATACTTCTTGTGCGATGCTGGCTGGCGTAAGACGGGATTGCAAGTCAAAACCAATGGCGGATCCACGGGGGGCCACCCCGGCCGTGCCCCCCCAACAGCATCTCGACAAAAATTATATTGGGACTCAAAATGGGGCCCCCTTTTATTTCGGTCACTACACTATGGGTCAAAAATAAGTTTATTACCTGTGAAATTTTGCCCCCCCCCATTTTGAGATCCTGGATCCGCCACTGGTCAAAACAGTTTGGTTTACAAATCGCCGCAAGAAGTCGTGCGGCATACAAATGGTCGAAAATATGAAGCCATCCTTCAAGCGACACAGTTTGTGTATTGTTCTAATCATTTTTAGCTTTGATTATGAATAGCTTTGCATATTGTAATTTGACCATTCACAGAAATTGGTCGCGAACGAAATTGTAGCATATGTGTTCATTTAGGTGTAGCTAAGGTTTAGGCGTAGATTCACGTTTAGGCTTGGGTTCAGAATTAGGCTTTAAGCTAACGCTTACGCTTAGATTTTGGCTGTACATTCTGGTTTTTGGTCTCGGTGTTTATGCATGGGCCTAGTAATTTTGTTTTAGTTTTTAGCGTTAGTGGGCAGTCGAGTGCCGAGCAGCAGGCGAAACTTATAGTGGGCTTGCGGCGTCTCCTGAAAAGCACCTTTTCGGTAAAAGTACCTACTTTGCTGCAATAGATAATTTTAATCATAGTTGAGTAAGCGTAGGCTCAAACGTAAAATTTGACGGGCAATGTAAAGAACAGGGGCGGAATTGTATTGTAAACATATGAATTGTATTGTAAACATATTCCTAAACCTAACCCTAAGCCTAAGCGTAACAATGAGCATATTCCTAAGCCTAAGCCTAAGCCAAGCAAAAAATAGCCTAAAGGTTAAGCTTACTCTATTGCAGTCCCACAGAAAAACGTTCCGTTCCTGATCTTTACATGGGCCAATAATTGAATCATATATTTCGTTATCTAACCCTAATTCAAATTTAAATGCTTAGATAAAGAATTCAAATCTAACGATTGGGACCAATACAAGCGTATATATTTTATTTTGCCGGATTGCAACGCTTGCAAGACCTGGCACCATTGTTTTTATAATTAATTTATTATCATGTAATTAGTAAACTTCACAGACTTCAAATTGCGCTGCATTCTAAACAAAACAACGTTTACTAATATTGAGTAACATGGATTGTTCCGTTTTTTGGGCCCACGTTGTTTGTAGGGCCGTCCCGGTTTCTGGTGGGTCTGTAAAAGAGCGCTTTACATCTTGATTACATTTTTTTGCTTATGCTTACACTGCAAAAAATAATGAGTCAAATTGACTACTCCGAAATAGGCTGTACGGGACTACACAAACTGAGTCAAATACGACTCCGCCGGTGTCAAACTGAGTCAAATTAGCCTATTTCGAAGAGAGTTAATTTTACTTACTATTTTTTGGAGTGTACGCTTAGGCTTAGGCTTAGGAATACGCTTAGTCTACAGTTACGGCCCTAAACGTAACCTTGGTTGTTTTTTAACCAAATTACACCGAAACACTAAATCTTCATTAGATACCGGTCGATGAACTGTGCGCGATGAGTTACCACTAACGCCAGTTAATGAGCATAGCTAGGATTTTGAAGAGAAATATGTTCTGTAAAAAATTAGGCCAATATAGCATATTTGCACCTTGGTGTACCTATTATAATGGATAGCCAAGGTTCTACTATGAGGGCGTCCCGTTGATCCACGGGCAACAATAGGCGAGGAGCACTTGCACCTTGGTGTACCTATTATAATGGATAGCCAAGGTTCTACTATGAGGGCGTCCTGTTGATCCACGGGCAACAATAGGCGAGGAGCACAGACAGAGGGGAACCCGGATATCTTTTGACCTATGGTGCTGTGAGTCGGCCGGCACGGTTACAAAGTTATTGTTTTGCTGGGGGGTCGCTCGGGACAGCCAATAGGTACAGCTTTGAGCCATGTTTTGGCTGGACGATCGAAACAGCTTCGAGTTTATGTTTTCGCTTTCTTGACCGGGATAGTTTCGGGTCTATATTTTTGCTAAGTCGGTCGGGTCTGCTTCGAGCTAATATGGTCTCGCTGGGTCGGTACACTCAAGTAGAGTACAACCAAACGCCGGCATCCGTCTCCTGTAGAAAATCGACCTCCGGCTCCGGAAGAATTTCTGTCGGAGGTTCCGGCAATTTTAGTAGTGAAATATTGCCTAATTTTTATATAATTCATTTGTTTGGTGCGTTTCGTTCTTTGCTACAATGCTTAGCGGGACCGATGTTACCTAAAGGCCGTCCCATTGTTTCGGGACAGCAGTGTACCAGGAGTGCAAATAAATATAATTAGTACTTACATTGCGTGCTTTATTTAGTTGGGTTTCAACCATCTTTAAAGTACTGGTTTAACTTCAGGCGCGGGTAAAGCCTTACCAATATCCCCCTCAGGTTGAGACAGATGGGAAAGCTTTGAGCCTATATTTTCACTGGGTCTCTCAGGACAGCCGACCAATTGAGAGCCTATGATTTCGTTGAGTCGGTCGGTACAGCGACGTGTCAGGTTTCGCAGGGCCGGTGGGGACAGATGGGAAAGCTTCGGGTGTGTCTTCGCCGGACCGTTCGGGGCAGCTTCGAGTCTACGTTCTCTCTGGATTGACCGGGACAGCTTCTAGCCTATGTTTTCGCTGGGTTGCTTGGGACAGCGTTGTGCCAAATTTCACAGGCGCGGATAAAAGGTTGGTTGCGAGTAATGTTTTACTGGGACAGCGTCGTGCCAGTTTTTGCAGGGCCGGTTGGGACAGATGAGAAAGCTTCGAGCCTACGTTTTTGCTGGATCTGTCTGGACAGCCACAGATTCGAGACTATACCTTCGCTGGGTTGTCGGTGCATTCAAGTCTACGTTCTCTATGGACTGGTCGGGACAGCTTCGAGATTATGGTTTCGTTGGATCGCTTGGAGCAGCTTCGAGACTCAAAATTTCTCGGAACAGATAAATTAAACTAACACGCGGCTTCCTGTCTGTTCTGTACGTGTAGAAACATTTAGATGCACCTTAAGTGAATTTCGTCAATTATCGGGTGTCACAATCAGAAATTCCTATATCCACCAATGCGCACGTCGCATTGATCACACATTAAAAAGAAGTCAGATATTTACTGAATATAAAGTACACTTTGTGTAACAAAATTAGCATAAAAATCAATATTCACACGATTTCACAATATATTGTAGTCACTTTATTTAATAGATGCGTGCAAACCCGTTGCTGGCCCCGGTCAGAAGAAAAATACTGGTTAACAGGTTGATGCTTTTATGTAGTGCCAGCAAGACCGCACGACAGCACAAGAAGCCAAAAATTACACCCCCAAAAGGCATCTAAATGCATTCAAATTTGCTCATGAAACGACATAATTCAAGCGGCCAATGTTACTTTTAGGGGCGCAACAGTAACTTAAGCGTATTCCTAAGCCTAAGTCTCAGCCTAACCGTTGCAAAAATGAGTTCCTAAGCCTTTAGCCTAAGCAAAAAATTGTAATCTAAAATCTAAACCTTCTCTTTTATAGAACCACCAGAAACCTGGACGCCTGGGCCATTCCTGCAAGTGAACTTACAGAAAGCAAAATTTCAACAGGCGGATTTGACACTTTTCAATGGGGGCCAAAAAGTTTGGTAAAAAAGGTTGCACTATACTTTGTCTGACGTGCGACGCCGTCCGTCACCGTGTGATACCGTACGCAAATAACTCACGTACGACAACGTATGGTGACGCACGGCACCGTACGGGTGACGCACGGCACCGTACGGGTGACGCACGGCACCGTACCTGTGACGCACGATGACGGACGGCACCGTACGGGTGACGCACGATGACGGACGGCACCGTACGGGTGACGCACGATGACGGACGGCACCGTACGGGTGACGCAAGATGACGGACGGCACCGTACGGGTGACGCACGATGACGGACGGCACCGTACGGGTGACGCACGATGACGGACGGCACCGTACGGGTGACGCACGATGACGGACGGCACCGTACGGGTGACGCAAGATGACGGACGGCACCGTACGGGTGACGCACGATGACGGACGGCACTGTACGGGTGACGAACGGTGCCGGACGTCAAGTATAGCGAAACCCTAACTTTAAAATGGTATACGGAGTACTATCTAGAAATGGACAAAACATGCAAAACAAAGTGCAAATATTAAAACAGTTATGCAAACGTTGGGTTTCTTAAATCGCTTCTGAGTATTCACTCAAGCTTTACGTAAGTACTTACCAAGTCATGGGTTAAGAAAATAGGTAACTTTTCTGAGCAAAACCAGAGAATTGCTTATTATGAGCCAGTGCCATAGCAAGTCAGCCATAGATTGTTTTATGCTTGGGAGGTTTTGAGTCTACAGTATCAGTTGTACCAAGGATAATAAGCCAGAATTGTAGTACTCTGTAATTCATTAACTTAACTTAAGCACGCTTTTAGAAACGGTAAATTGGTTAAGTAATTGCATAGCAAATACTTTTAAGTATGAAGTCGTACTTAAGTAGGGTGTCAGAAATCAAGCCAATGTTACTTTGTGGGGTGTAACAGTAGATTAGGCGTATTCCTAAGCGTAAGCCTAAGTGTTGCAAAAATGAGTTCCTAAACCTAAGCCTAAGCAAAAAATGTAATCTAGAATCGAAATCTACTCTTTTCTAGACCCACCAGAAACCTGGACGCCCCTTAAAGCAACATGGGCCAGAAACCCAAACAACGTTTTCCAAACAGCCAATCACTGAGTGTTTCTTATTTCTTGTCGGGTTTCTGAGCAAGTCATTGGT
This sequence comes from Enoplolaimus lenunculus, assembly GCA_030248215.1. NCBI lineage: Eukaryota > Metazoa > Nematoda > Enoplea > Enoplida > Thoracostomopsidae > Enoplolaimus > Enoplolaimus lenunculus. The sequence continues at coordinate 10,141 of JASANG010000359.1, forward strand.
TGTCAAAACGTTCAGTTACCCCGACCATTGAACATTCGCTCAAACGACTCCAGACGCAACATATGTTACACTCAATCGGTTGAACCAAATCACACTGAAGCATATTTTTCCGGCGCAACTGTCACCCATGGTTCAAAATTAGAACTTTCATTACCAAACAGTCAACATTGAAGAAGAGTTATTCATACTTTGGTTTGACCAGAAACACTATACCCGTTTCAATTGAACTCTAAACAACGCTTGTAGTAAACAAAATAAACCCATGGCGCTGATACCTTAATACGCGTTAACAATTGCTAGTTACCAAAGTTGAACAACAGGTTTGGGTACGATGTTTCAGCTGTTTATTTTGGTTGAACTGTGAGCACATTCGGCACTTCCTGGATACAAGTAACAATGAAGCGTACGGAACCGAGATGGATCTTGGTCGGGCGAGAATACAGAATACCATGGTGTTGAACGGACATCGACCACATTATCATGACCGTTATAGCTGCCGTAGCTAAGTGAGACTTGATATTTGAGATGATCTGTTGGTATATTTTTGATGCTTTCTAAGTGTGAGTGAAACGTATCAATGACGGTAAGCGGATGCCGAAGTAGATGCTCTAAAATCAAGATACTGACGTTTGAGTGAATACCTTTGCGTATAAAAATTTAGACCAATGTTATACGTTAAGCGGCGTAAAAGTCGATTAAGTGTATTCCTAAGCTTAAGCCTAAGCGTTGAAAAAACGTGTTCCGAAGCCTAAAGCGTAAGCAACAAAAAAATGTAGTCTAGAATCTAAACCTACTCTTTTATGGACCCACCAGAAACGTGGACGCCCGTTAAAGTAACATGGGCCAGAATCTAAATACCATTCTTGCCAGGCATATTCAAAAAATTTTATTAAAGCAGTAAGGTGCATCAGAAAAGCTAAAAAAATGAAAAACTGATCATAAACTTAAAAAGATCGTAGGGTCTGATTGAGCGGAATGCTCAGGCTTAGGCTTCCATTGGTAAAAGGTGTAGGTTTAGACAAACCTTTTCCGAACCTAAGCCCAAGCCAAGTTTCAGCTTAAGCCATAGTGTAAGCATGTAGGAGGGGAGTAGATTAGCAAAATGTAGTATAAAATCAGTTATTTTAACAACTTACCAATTAGATAGCCGATACTAACGTCGTCTGGTAGTCTGATTTTGTCACCGAGATTAACGAATTCACCATTGCTGTAAACAAACACACGGATATATTGACAAATGTTCCAATTCTAAACAGAGGAAAGCTTTGCCCCGATACTTAAAGCTGTCCAAAAAAGATTTCCCAGAATATTTGCTAATTTATATATTCAGTATTTTTAAAATATTAATATTTATGGTTATTTTACTTAGCCCATGCTGGCCCCGTAGCCAGCTCACCTTGCTAGGGGAGGCTACAAAATTTTCAGGATGGGCATTCAAGGGTTATCAATCAGTTACAAGCAAGGTTGAAGGCTTTCTGGGGGGGGGCGTAATTTTTCCAGGGTGGCTGAGCCCCCCTAGCCCCCGTTGGCTATGGCCCGGAGCCCATGTTAATTGGCGTCCAGGTTTCTGGTGGGTCTATAAAACAGTATATTTAGGTTCTTGATTACATTTTTTTTCGCTTTGGCTTAGGCTTAGGAACACATCTTTGCAACGCTTAAGCTTAGGCTTAGAAATACGCTAAATCTGCTGTTACGCCCCTTAAAGTAACATTAGCCTTTTACATAAAAGCTCAAATGTGCTCTAAATAAACATTAGATAAGGTTCAAACAAACACTTACCTTGCGTATGGTTTCATCTGTTCAGCTAGCGACCTACTGATGCAAAATCCAGCACCGCCTGTAGCGAACCAAAATGACACCTTGCTCTAGAACATCGCAAAAATCACGATATAACTCGTAAATTTACTAATATCAAGTTCTATGTAGTGTCCGTATTCTCAAATGTGTGTAGCACCTATCACCAATTGGTGATAGTTCCACCAGAGCATGGTGAGGTTCGAAATTTAGCGCATTGTTCGCGTTTGATTTGCCCTACTTCTGTAGCAAATTACGTGATCTGCAATTGCAGATGTTCGTCAGTGTGAAAACTTATCGCTAACTGATGATAGATGCTATACGCATTTGAGAATATGGACCAAGGCGAGAAGAAGAAGAAACCTAGACTGAAAGCTAACTACTATCGTTGGATGCAGGCTGCGTAGACCGAATGTAGGCTTTTCAATCAAATACAACGCGTTCTTAACTTGTACCTAACTTTTGAAGGTATTCACTGCTATTTTAGATGTATCAATAGGGCATAGCCAAACCGTTGCCACATGCTCAAAATACAACGAAGAACAATCAGAAACATTTTCGCATTCTAAACCTACCTGAAGGTTATCTCTGTCGTGAATTTCGATTGGTTTACTTGTCGACGGACGTCCAAGATACCAATTTTTGTCAGGATCATATTTGCTCAGCAAAGAATGCAAAACAGGGACGTTGACGTAGTTGTCGTCGTCAAAATGACACCACCAGCTGAAATAAAGACCGTTGAAATAGCGCTATTGAGGCAAAAACATTGGTTCAATAAACGTGATTGATAAACCACACTGTCGTATTGACCGTATCTCTTACCCGCAAATGTGGGTTCCTCAAACGCAAAGACATATCACAATGTTTGAAATATTTCGCTCGACGCGAAGTTTGAGGGGTTCGGATTTACTCACAAAGGCATAACGCGAACACAGTTTATTCCAAAACACTCCTTAAATCCTCTTTAGCAACCGAATTTTTCTCGGTTTGACACAACCACTTTAATTTTACCCACATCTAAATTGGCCGTTGAATGTAAGCGACGTAGTGTACCAGGAAGTGAATAGAATGTACTATTTCTTTGATAACGTAACCTCAAATCACAATAAAACTGTGAATTTTTTACTCAAATTTGATTTTTATACAAAAATATTTTGGCAAGGTTGTGTTGTATATTTTTTGAAATTTACCATTGATATTGATATATATATATAGCGTCGAGTGTCATTGCTAATTTATAATTTTTAAAAGAATTATTTCTAAAATTTTAATATGTTTTGTGGTGTTGGTGCGACGAAAACGTGTACCATTAT
>JASANG010000414.1:0-13211 GCA_030248215.1 Enoplolaimus lenunculus
GTTGCCCACGGCTGGATTCAAACCAGCGACTTTTCGTCAACCCTTCCAACACTTTTACCAACTTAACAGAGACATTGCGGCCTGCGTGCAAAGCGGAACTGGATTATATCGAATCAAAACAAATTATGCCGGAATCCGAATCTGAACTAAGTATAATATTGATTTACAATGTCTGTTGGCAGGCAACAATTGTCAAAAATTGTGGCATGGACAAATTGGCGATGCTTTCGTTTTGTAAAACTAAACTACACTCTGTTGTTATTTTAAAGATAAAATTATAGTTTGGCGTGTTTAGATGTTCGAATCGTGAGAATTTTAGGCAATATATCACAACAAGTAATATTAAAATTAATAAGTTGATTTAAAAATTGATCCGATATGTGGAATCAGGGGGAATTAAAATCAAAAAAAAATAAAATTTCAAAATTCCGATTGATTGTGCAATCAGAATTGGAATCGGAATCAGAACTATCGGACTTTTTATCGGAATAGAAATTCCGGCAGCATATATATATTTATATATTATGTGTTTATATAACGTTTCTTGTTCATTTGATAACGGAAATATTTCAGCTTTTGTGGCTTTAGGTACCTTTTCATTTGCGAATGTATACGGTTATATTTTGCTGGTACGGCGTGTCTTTTTGCACCTAATCAGGTGGTCAGGTACTTTGCCCACAGTCTGTATCCAAGTCACCAAACCCGGAATCACCTGAGGTAAGATATACATCATAGAAATCAGATCGAGAAAATGGAAATTTGACCGAGAAAACTGTCGCTAACTGTCACTAAACTACGATATCTTATGCACAAACATTGACCTAGAACTTATAAAGATATACAACGACCACAGGATATACTTTTGTGTGGCATGCGGATGTATAGAGACAAGTAATAACATCATGCTAATGCTGCTCTTCGGTAAAACGTTGATGCATATGTAGTGCCTTAATATGCAGAAGTGTTAAAAAATTGAAGAACCAAGATGCATGTGTATGTTGAGATTCTTGTAAGGCATAAAAAACAGAAAAACTAGCAGTTGATTGTGAGGCGGCGTGGCTCAGTGGATAGCGCGCTGGACTGATAATCTGTCGACCGAGTTCGAAACCTCCTGGGAACGTGCCTCATTTCCAGCTGCTAATTCAGAACTAAAAACCGTCGTACCCTAGCTTGCCCAACTTATCACACTTTCCACTCGTATACACAGAAGTTTCAGTTAAAAACACACCCGGATGCTTTCTAATCTGATTTTATCACCTATCAAAGGCAAGTAAAAACAACCGTATAATTTTATAAAATCACATTTATTAAAGCGTCGGATTTTGTATAAACCTAAATCTTCCGGGTATATGACCACTGACCACATATGTATACTCTGCGTAGAGTGCAACCGGAATTACAATTGACCGGAACCAGAACCGGAACCAGAATTTGACAAAATTACCGCAAGTTGGGTTATTTTTCTATGCTATGTTCTGGATCATATTTGTGCACCAATTTGTTTTTGGTAATAAAACAAGTAGGTATATAAAGTATCACGAGTTCATCTGTCAGTTTGTTTAGTTCTTGGTTATGTTTAAATGTTTTAATATTGGGAATAAAATGTCAAATTAGTAACAGCAGCGCAGGCTCAGGCCTTTTAGCTAGCTAATCTTTGGGCGTAGGTTTATCTTTAAGTCTAGACATACGTTCGCTTGTATGTGTTAATGTTAAACGCCTCTAAATCTACACTTTAATTATGATTTTTGTGGGATGGTGGCAGGCGGGGTTCCAACAGGAATTAATTTTTTTTGCAGGAACCGGAATAGGAACAGGAATTGGATTTTATTGCAGGAACCGGAATAGAAACCTGAATTCAAAATAATTTTCGTCATATAAATGATTATGAATAATTGGCCACCAAACCGTAAAAAATCGAATGCAGGCACAGTAACAGGAATTGATATTTTTGCAGGAATTCCGGCCGGAGCAGGAGCTCCAATTGAACCCTGGTTGCAGGTCAGTTAATTTATTATAACTCGCGAAACAATTTTAAATTCAGTGCGAAACTGCGTTGACCGACTTTTCCTAAAAAATCGAATCTTTTAAAAAATTCAGAGTGAGATGATCAGGGGTTGTGAGAAGAGGCACTATATGCAAAAATTTGAAATATCGTTGTTTGAGTGAACGCCAGACGTGGCCCGTGAAATAACAGAAAACACCAGTGTTTATGATGGGATGATGTTTGGATTAAGCATTGGACCTTGTTAGCTACTTATAGGTTTTCAAGTAAGCTAACTGCGAATGCTTTTAGATAACCATTAATCAAGAGCTTGGACTGTTTTGATTTTGGCCGTTTCACAATCCTAAAGCATTTTTGGATATTTTAGGCTTTGTTTTGTAATAATTTATAATTTAGTTTTACTATTTTTGCTTGAAGTAATTAACGCAATAATTGTGTCAAAATGGATTACAACAAACGAGATCCAGCCACTAACCAGTTGATGCAGTACAAGAAGAATCATACGGTAATGGGGTTTATTGAATGTGTGGTGTATTCGAGCAGAAAAACATTTAGAAATGCAAGTAGTTCAGTTAGTAAGTTAATATATACGATTGAATTTATATTTTTTGTTTAAATAAGCAATAAGAATATGCTATAGTAGTACATGATCCGACTGGTGTATATTTTTGGGTTTTAGCGCTAGTGTGCGTGGCGAAGTCAATACTTTGGATAGCGGGTTAATTTCGATATAAATTTCGAAACGGGTTTCTTGTGTTACAAACTGAAAAGTATATAAACTTGCTTTACAGAATGCCCAACGCCAAAGGGGAGGGTTTAACGCTAGCCCCCTCTCCGCGTTTCGCCATGGTCCGCTGTCGTATTACCAGTGTTTTGCATTAACCGGCCGGAACCAAATTTTAAGTTCAAATTTCAACGAATGAACACTTTATGTACATAAACATCGGAGTATTACGGTTGCAGTTAGGAAAAATTACCCCAATTTATAATCCCAAAAAAATTTGCGTCATACGTAGTGAATATATTCGATGATTGACCAAAATTGATAGTTTAACAACAATTTTATTTATCGTTTATTTTTAGGCTCAAACGATTATTAAAACAGAGCCTGGTGCACCCGTTGGTAACAAAAAAGCCGCAATGACAGTTGGGCCCCGTGGCGTGTTAGTGATGGAAGATTTTGTTTTCAGGTTAGCTTATATGCGTATGTCATCTTGCCATTATTTGGTTGGCTAAAACGCATGATTCAGTCACACGCAGTAATCGCGATTGTGTTTATGACGTTGCGTTCGTGGTTTTATAGCAGCATTTGCTTTTTGCTGTATGCTCGTTGGCTTTTAATAGGATTTTCTAGCAATTTATTGCATACTTCTCAGTACTAGTAAATCGTCTATGCAGTCGTGGTCATTGATCGAAACAAAAGTGGACGATCACTGATTAAGTATGCAACTGGGTACCTTTTGTGTAGAAAAGAATGTGTTGCAGTAACTTTCAACGCCGCTCAATCGCTCTGGTTATTTTACTTCAAAGACTTATGTTTACTGTGTCTGTATGTCTTGAGAGAAATGTACCGTCCTTGAAAACAAGAGGGATTGGGCAACTGTAACTCGCACTTTGTACGTACAGGTTGCCCCGCACCATAGCGTGCGAGTTATATATTCTTGTCCATAGAGTAATCATCGACTCTTGATTGAATTAATTGCAAGAAGTAGAAATTGCGTTTGGGAACGTTTGCGTTCAAATAACGGATAACGGAACGCAGTCACAACTGCAATTTATTTTGCCAGGAGTTGAACGCTGTCGCGACTGCAATTGAATCTGCCCAGTGACTGCTACGGTTTCTTTACAGCTTTTAGCCATCGAGTTCTTGCCTGAGCCGGATATTTATTCGATGTCTTGTATTAAATTTATTTTGTAACACAATTAGTACATTATTTTTAGAGATGAAATGTCATCATTCCACAACGAACGCATTCCAGAACGAATTGTTCATGCAAAAGGAGCCGGTGAGTTAGAGACGTTTTAGAACTATTTCCACGATTTCAGTGTCTAGCTTTTTTATTTTAAGAATATTTACTCATAATATTTAAAAAATTATATTACTGAAGTTTAAAAATTAAAATATTTTTCGGAAAAGTTAGAAAAAAATTTCGTTTTTAGAAATATATACTTCATTGGCTGGGTTTCCAAAACACAACTTAAGTACGACTTAGTACTTAAGTACCTGCTGAGTAATTACTTAACCATTTTGTCGTTTTTAAAAGCATGCTGAAAAAATTTGGTATATTACAGATTAACAGTTCAAGTATTTTTAGCTTGGTTACATGGAATTAAACACTGATGGCGGCTCCTGTAATATAAAGCAAAACTATTATTTTCTTGTTATGACCTGACCATGGCTCGCATTAAGTAAGGCTTCAGAAACCCACGCATTATACGATATGAAATTGTATTTTGACTGAGAAGCACTAGTTTTGTTCGGATTTGTAGGATTACAATTTCTTATTTTTGTAATTTAGTTTTTTAACAGCGTTGTAGGTGCGCATGGTGTGTTTGAAGTCACTCACGATATCACTTACTACTGTAAAGCGAAACTGTTTGAAAAAGTCGGAAAGCAAACGCCAGTTTTCCTACGATTTTCAACTGTTGGTAAGTTGGTTTAAATTGAAATTTGAAATTTTTGCACTTTCAGTGGTTAATTTTTTGACGGACGCTGAAATTAGGTTTTATCGTAAGTGTTCATATACTAAGGTGGATTTAGATAGTATTGCCCAGCTGAGCCTTTATCACTAGGTAGAATTTTTTTAACAAATTTTATTCAATAGTCCAAAGAGTTCGGAAAATTCTTATAACTACATCTGCGGTCACTGCCAAATAAAACTTTAAGAGTGTTCGATATCCTTACAGGGTGGTTTTCCGAAGTTTTTGACATCTTAAAGACGGAATTACTATTCTGTTCTTTGTGTAGAATTGTTATTCTGTTCTTTATGTAAGCATGCATAATTTTTCTATGCGGTACTTAATAAGTGGAAGTGGGTATCATCTGATATTTTTTCCTTTGATTGATAAGTGCAAAGCCACCACAATTCTCGATATTTTATTCGTCTATTCTATAGTTTTCTGTGGGTATTTAACGAAAGCTATCCATCTTTTTGTATTTCAGCTGGTGAACGAGGCTCTGCTGATACTGCGCGTGATCCACGTGGTTTTGCGTGCAAATTCTATACTGAAGAAGGCAACTGGGATATGACTGGCAATAATACGCCAATATTCTTTGTGCGTGATCCGTTAATGGTAAGTTATGAATGAACATTGTCGGTTGTATATATCTGTCATGCGAACAGTATTGATCAATGAAAACGGTTGGGTGTTCTTGTAGTGGTCCAGTGATGGTAAGTAATGAATGAAAGGACAATTTTTTTCTCTGTGTGCATGTGTGCCGTTTTGTGATAGTGCAAGACATGGATAGAACGTTGTTTATATAGTGTGTTTCAATAAAGATAAGTTATGAATGAAAAGGTAAAATGTCGTGTGTTTTGTTTGATTGTTTGGTATATATAATCAAGAGTGGATGATCACTCTTTATACAAGAGTGTGCTACAGGGTACATTCTCTGTACAAAAGAATGTACTTGGCACGCGTTGCTCTTTTCGGCTTACCGTCACTTCTTTTATGGGGGGTGTCAAATTTGTCAAATTTTTCAATTTTACACATTGAAATATTGCAGTTGTAAACTAACTCAGTTTATAATTTTAAAAGCATACGCATTCTACATTTGAAACAGCAACTACCCCCCTCTAAATAAGGGTGGGTCGGCCAAAAATAGAACGCCTGGTGGTACATTTTGTACCACACAAATTTCAGTAGTTGCACACTCTTGTTAGAGTGATCATCCACTCTTGATATAATCCATAGGCTGTACAGTCACGGACAGAATAATGTGTGGTCGCGGGCGCGTCCCAAACCGCGTTTCTGATTGCGATCGCTCGTTTCTTGGACGCAATCGCTCCCAAACGCAACGCAATTTGATCTGGTTAATAGTATGAAATTTTTCAATCGTTTGTAAGCGCGGTTATAACCGCGGTTTGAGATGCTATTGCGATCGCGTCTCTAGAGATTGTAATACCGCGACACTACAGACGCAACCGCGATTACGGCAAACTTAATACTGTCCGTAACTTTGAAGTGAAAATAATGATGTGAACTGAGATGTTTACTGGTGTTAGATGCTATACACAGTGGATATTACGGATTGACTGTGGTGATAAATGTTATACCAGGCTTTTGAATAATGTTTATTCGCATTCACGTGATTCTTCGGGTAGAATTCGGTCTAAATTGATTGTTCCAAAATCGTACACGGGGCCGTCGATGTATTTGTCTGGCACGCGGAGTGTCCTGTAAATAGGTAAATATAATAAAATAGCAGTTGCGAATGCCCTAGTTTTTAAATCATTGTTTTCGCGTATATGCCTAGCAGGCAATGCTTGTACGATCTTATTCTAATGGTCAAAAATTCGGTGCTTTGACAATTTTGTAAACTTGATAATTTTAGCTCGTTGGCTTGTATGCTAAGTTACCATTAGGTTAATAGCTGATGTATATGCCCTCCACCCGGGTATTCCTGTAGCCATTCAGTAGCTCTACTCTGGTAACTCTACCCAACGGCACCTTGCTACCCACTGCGCCGAGAGTACGATTGCCGTTTCGGCCGTCCGTTGAAGTATCGCGCGCATTTTCGCTTACTACAGGCCACACTAAAAGCCAGTTTTAACGTCTGAGTATTATCACGTCAGGCATCATTTACCTTGCTTGCGTATCAATCTTGTCGTTTGTAAACACTAAACGATAAGGCGACGATGCGTAGATAATACACCTCCTATCGCACTCTTATTATTGTGTTTAGCAAAATACTCGGCTGAGCAATAATTTGTGCTACAGCATACACATACCAGTGGCGTTTGCAGTCGCGGTCTGCATCATTGCAATCGTGATAAATATGCAAACGCGGATCAATGTTTGTTAATTCGCGTTCACTTCCACTGAGTTGGAATTCACCTTGGGCGTTCGTTTGGCCAGATTGTAAGATATCATCTGGTCCTGTAGTGAAAAACAGGTCCGGATTGAAGTTTACAAACCTAATAATTGGCGTACGACTTTGAATAGGTTTTAGCCAGCGGTGCGCTGGCTATCTGGCGTACCGGCGCCAACCAATGGGTCGATTGAAATTTGAGCCATTGTAGAAATAAACAAAAATCGATAGTCTATGGATGCGCTAGGCACCCTGCATAACATAATGAAATTGTAATTAATTTTGTTAACGGTTCATTGTTGAGCCGAGTTATAGTGAAATTGCCTGGGTCGATTTTTAGTGCCAGCCCAGCTCTGGTTAAAACTTGCTCTAATTATAGGCGGCGCCATATACCTGTCGTGCGGAGTTGTCCGTCGCCGTGCGTCAGTGTCCTGTCACTATACGATATTATACGTGGCGATTTGCGTGCGATACCGCACGGGTGACACACGGTGACTGACAGCGCAGGACGTCATCAAAAGTATACCGCTACCCTGACCAATGAAAACTTTCAAATTTTCGTTACACTTTTTAGCAGTAAATGTGGGCACAAGTCTGTCATTGATGAATGATAGAATTTTCTGATTGGTTACAATCGTTTGTAACAGTATTTTATTTAAAGTGTTATAAGCCCTATTCACACGTGCAAGTTTTTGCTGCGAGAACTTGCAGCTGCAAATAATTCATTAAAAATTATAGTTTGGAATACAGTTCGCATGTTCGAATGACCATGTAACGTCACTGAATTTATTGCAGCCGTTTTCTCATTGGCTGTTGAAAGAATGAAAAACTTGCACGTGTGAATAAAGCTATACCCACTCGAAATGAAATCGTAGCAACGGCGGTCGGCGTTAATTTAACTAGATTAATCGCTTACCTGGATCTCGGTCTACCAGGACGACTTTGGTGTTTTTTGTTTTTGTTGAATCTGTCTCGCAAAGTAGGACGCCTTTCACTGAAACTCGTTGCGTTCGTCCAATCAGCGACGAGGTGGTGGCCGGTTGAGCCATCCAGAAAATAAAAATGATGGTTGCCAAGCAATAAATTGATCGTGATTTTATTGAGTTTACGGCTAACATAGTAACGGTAGCTAGAAATCTTAAGGTTAAAGGGTGAAGGCAGGATGCAAAGCGGAACTGAATTATACCGGAATCGGAACAGCAAATTTATACCGGAATCGGAAACGGAAGCTGAATCGGAACTACAAATTTTGTGACTATACGGATAATTTTTCTATTAACAAGTAGTATAATATTGATTCAGGGTGTCTGCTGGCTGGTAACAATTGTCGAAAACGTCGCATGAACAAATCGACAATCTGTTTTTGGCTCTGTAAAGCTAAACTACAATCAATTATTGATAAGTTAACTCATCGAAAACCATTTAATAGATAAATGATGCCGAATTTTTACGCAATATATCACAACAAGTAAGCCTAAAATCAAACTGTGGAAATTCCGTTTCCGATTGATTGTGCAATCGGAATCGGAAGTCGCTTTGAATAGGATTTCTAATTGGAATCAGAATTCTGATTGAACCTTGTGTGAAGGTTTATAGGAGGTTTGTTATTGTTGTTGTTCGGGCCCAAGGCCCTGGTTCAGTTCTGGTGTCGCCGTGGTGAAACGCTGGTGGCTTTAAGTTTCGGTCGTTTTATTTGATGTTATCCAGGATCAACGGCAACTTGCTGTGGTTTGAAATAATTTACAACTGGGGCCAAAACATTAGAGGTACCAGGGATGTGCGGTCTCTGGCTCGGATTTTTTTGAATCTCGATAGCTTTCCAACCGAGACCAAATGAGAAAGACAAGCATCCGTTTTTTTCTGCTCTACGTTCACAATAAACAGGCGTCAGTTGTATTTGTTGATTTTTGACGATAATTTTGTGTTTAGTAATACGTATTGTTATTAGCCTATTTTGCGGCAATTTTTGTGTTTAATGTTATAAATTCTGAGCAGATGCAACGTTTTATTATGCTAGAATGACACAGAAGTACGAAAAAACATTCAGAACTTTTGCTACAAAACAGTTTTATTTTTATGCTCGGTAACGGTCGAAAATTGACCGAGACGGAGACCAAACAGTCTCGGTCTCGGATGTCGGGTCTTGGTTTTTGACCGAGACCGTACATCCCTGAGAGGGACTTCAAAATTTTTGTTGGTGGATTGAGACCATTTCGGTTTACTGGTCCGTAGCAACTGGCGACAGGTCTGTAATACATATTTGGTTGTTTTACTATGGTTTAGGTTTAGAATTTAAGTTGTCTACTTGAAACCTGTGAAATGAACCAAAGTTGCAGTTAATGTGCAGTAAAATTTGCAAAAACTGCATAAGCAATTATATATTTGTATTACCAAACAGTAAGCATATCAAATTGCATATAAACTAAACAAATGCTAGTGTATTATTTTGTAAACACGGATATAAAATATATATGTATGTATGTTTATATGTATATACATATATCATACATATATATCTGCACCGGGGCGTTGGTTTTAGCCCTGGCCCCGGCACCCGGCCTTGGTTTCGGCCCCGGCACCCGGCCTTGGTTTCAGCCCCGGTCGAGGTAACAATCCTGACCCCGGGCTATCTTTGCAACTGTTTATTAACCAATTGCACACTATGTCCTAGTAACAATAATTATTCGCGAACTCAATCGCCATAGTTGTCATACTAATATACTAATTTATTAGTAGCTATCTATTCATTGATCTGTTTTGGAGATTTCAAATTTAATTTCAAATTCCTCGCTCCCGCTACCTTTTAGTACTGAAATAAGATCGCTTGTAACCCTAATAATAAGTGAAATAATGTACGAAGTCGCAATTTAGGCTTAACCAATCATGCAAATTAGCCTGTAGCTAATAAACGGTTTAAAATTTTGAAATGCTAATACGAGGTTAACATTGCAGGGTAAAATATTTTAAACGAAAAAAGTTTATCAAAATAGGTTTAGCTGTTCCTGACATTGTCGGCGGACGTACTGTACGTAGTGACACGAATAAGAGGGGGACTGATATTTATTTGGCCTCTCCAGAGGGACCCCCCGTTATTCGGTTACGGACTGTTATTTATTTTCAACCCGACCTCCGCCACCCTTTATTACTGATATATATCCAGTATTGCAACTATCAGTTGAATTAAAGGTTTATTTGTCTTGTGTCAATAGCTCGAGCGATAATGCAAGGTTATACTTAGGAATGTACGTTCAAACCTTAAGTACACTTTAAAGTTTCGAACTCAAAGTATTTGATCCTGGAGTCATTTATACGCTACAGCTAGGGATAATTGACATTTATGGACTTAAATTAGGATTTAGGGACTCTATAGGCTTACGGACTCTTATTAGTGATACGGACTCCTATTGATTGGGACTCAAAATGGGGACCCCCTCTTATTACTCCCCTCTTCTTATTCGAGTCGCTACAGGAAGTGAAAAATACCACATTTTCATAACCGAATCGGAATTCCGGTTACATGTTGGTCAGTTGAAATTGAGATTATCGATCCGTTTGAGAATATGTTGTTTTTGTGATCAAATTTTAAACTTTCAACCCGAAAAACAAATTCTGTCTTCGTTCGGTTTCACACCGTCCAGTTGAATTGTGCCCAAATCGAATGTTTGTTGTGAATTTGTATAATTGGCTGGCAGTGGAATCGCCCTGAAAATACACACGAGTGATGTGTTTATTCAACGATAAATTAGCGACAGATTAGATATTTGAGTCAAATTCTCATCTGTCTGTAGCTAATCGATCACCAGTTAACCCCTTCTCACATTGAGTTGCCTATAGGCAACTCAACGCAGTGATACGTTAAATAGTATATATCGCACAGTGTTTAACAATTGCAACACGTATACATAGCACTAAATCACCACAAGACGTGAGAGCCCCCTCGGGATCGAGCGTTAAGCTCGTATAGCTGAGTGGTTATGGTATACGCCTCCCACTCCAGTCACCGGAGTTCGAATCCTAGCATAAAAGTAGGTCTCAGGGGAAATAGAAAATATTCATGTGAGAAAGGGTTAACGATAGGATTTCAAACTGACGAACATCTGCAATTGCTGATTTCAAAATTTGTACAGAAGTAGGGCCAATCAAAAGCGAACTGTGTGCGTGAATTTCGACCGTCATCACCATACGCTGGTTCCGAAGTTACAGGACCTATCATCAACTGGTAATAGGCGCTACACACATTTGAGAATACGTGCTCTACGTTTAAGGTTAAGGCTAAAGCTTAGGAAAAGGCTTAGACAAAGATGGTTTCATGTGGTTAATCAATTCGTTAAATTCAAGCCAAAGTCAGAGTCTGAGCGTAAGCCTGTGGGTGGAAATGTAAGCGAGACTCGTTTTGTAACAATTTACTGTGACTGTTGCGGTGTAAATTGAAGTTCAAAAAGGCAATAGTTTTCAAGTGGAACATTTATTACTTGAAAAACTAACTAACGCTATCATCGAGTTATATCGGCAACTACTCATAGGTGCTATACGCATTTGAGAATACGGGCGCAGTTTGTACCATGATGCAAAGCGGAACTGGATTATACCTGAATAGTAATTGGAACAGCAAGTTTGTACCGGAATTGTAATCGGAATCGGAACTAGAAATTTTGGGTCTGTTTGGATAATTTGTATTGACAAATGTAATATTGATTTAAGGTGTCTGTTGGGGCAAAAAAAAACAAAATAAAATAGCACAATAATAAAAACTAGCCAACAATACCCAAAACACCAACAAGGCTGGCAACAATTCTCAAAAACTTTAGGCTGGCAACAATTCTCAAAAACTTCAGGCTGGCACAACCCCAACCCAAACCACCCACCCCCCCCCCAAAAACTTTAGGCTGGCAACAATTCTCAAAAACTTTAGGCTGGCAACAATTCTCAAAAACTTTAGGCTGGCAACAATTCTCAAAAACTTTGCATGAACAAAGTGGCTGTGAACTTTTGGTTGTGTAAAAGCTAAAAACTAATAATCAATTATTGATGTTAACTCATCGATAGCAATTTAATAGATAAATAATACAGAATTTTTGTGAAACGTATCACAACAAGTAGTATTAAAATTAAAATTTCAAAATTCCAATTTCGATTGATTGCGCAATTTGGAATCAGAACGCGTTAAGAATCGGAATTGGTAATCGGAAGCGGAATTCCGGTTCCACCCTGGTTTCTACCTAATTCAAAGGTTGCCATCAACGCGGGTTGGTTTAGAAATGGATTAGGTAGAAATGTGCCCGTTACTCGATATCGTCATCGGTAATAATCGACACTTTTCGTGAGTATGGAAAAAATCGCCGATTCTTTGGGTGCTATTAATGTCACTTGTTTGTGTGTATCAATGTGTCTAATCAGGGAAAGTTATCTCTCTTGCGTTTGTGTTTGAAAAAATTAATTGAAATGAACCGTTCTCATAAAATTATAATCGTTTATGATGGTGGTTAGGGTCTAAGTCTTCGCATTTATATAATGATATAATGTAGTATCCTATCAGTTGTTTAAGCATCGTTTATTAAAATTTGCAATCGACGTCGGCATATTTTCAAAGTAAAAATCGGTGTGTCCTGTATGGGCATCGGCTAAAATTATGATATCCGCTCATCAATAGTTACGCCGTATTTAACTTGATGGCGGTGAAATTGTTTGAAATTTCGACCTGGTCCGCGGGTTTTGAGTTATACTCCAGTTATACTAAATTATGCAATTTCCACAATATCATGCGTATACCAGGTGACACTTTTGAGGTGGCAGTGTGCAGTGCACTGAACCTTTTTTTGGCTTCAGTACGCTGCACACTGACGCTTTTTGGCTTCAGTTAACTTTTTACTAAAATACGACGTTCTGAGTATTACGCTTCAATTTTTTTTTTGGATTTTTCAACATTATCCACTCATCGGCGTAGGGCTTAGATGTCGGAAAAAGCTTATCGAAGCCTAAGCTTAGTAAACCTAAGCCTTTGTCCGAATTTTTTCCTAAGCCTAAACGTAAGCACTAATTTCAAAATGTAGGCAAAAAGTGTAATGTACACACACGAGACATTTTTGCTATTGCGTCCGTGGTAGAACGTAAATTTGGGTGGGGCACTTGAGCCATTCTTGTCTGCCCGGCCGACCCAAACATACCAATGCCGTTGAC
>JASANG010000268.1:0-13241 GCA_030248215.1 Enoplolaimus lenunculus
TGAAGCAGTATTTAGTTTCCTTTTGAACGAAAATAGCAAACTGCGAATAAAGCAAGCCCGCTAGCCAGCTCAATATTGCTGGAGAAGCCTAAAAAATTTCTAAAGTGCGCGTACAACGGTCTTCGATGGCTCACAAGCAAAGTCTGACACATTCCTCGCAGTGGTCAAGATTTTTTCCACAGAGGCTCAGCCTTCATGGCCATTGTTTCGGCTACAAACCGGAACGAAAACTAAACTGTTTTGGTTTTGGCTAAGATCTTCACACGCGCAGTAGCCGGGAAAGACGGATTCAAGAGTCAATCCTGGATTAATTTTTAGAGTTTTTAGTTATTTTTTAAGTTTGCGATTCAACAAACACCCTTTGAAATTTTTTACCTCTATCATAAAAACGTGTGAAATATATTTATTGGAGCACAGCAGTTCTTTGCTCGAAAGAGATAGTTGAAAGGAAAAATTATTCAACATGCTTAAATCCGGTGAACTTCAACTAACACAACCCGGAAGTAATCGTCATAGCTATTTCATTTTGTGAATTCATCAATATCTATTTACGGCGCTAGATCTAAATTAAAAAGTATTTTTACCCCATACAACCTTGGTCTTGCGAAAAATTTTGTCACACACCGCTTTCCCTCAACCGGGAACTTCTAATGCTATCAACAAGGCTTTAAAGGTGGCAAAATTTTCTTTGAACTTCAATTTTTCAATTTGGTCATCAAAAAATTTAGGCGAACGAGGCCCCGAAAAATTAAAACCCTGACCTTTGGTTTTCTGTGCTTATTTTGATATTAATTTCTTCAGTTTGTTATGTATAAAAATATTAGTTTATTTATAAAAATATTAACAACATTCCAGCTGTATTTGTCAGTTCTGCCTGTTTGTGCGTTGGCTATGAAATTGTTTTTCGAAAATTGCCCGAGATCTATGAGCTGCAAGTACCGAGCTAGTAATTATCAGACAACGCTAGGGGGAGTTTTACTAAATCAATAATTTCGTTTTGCATTCTCTTTCCCAAACATTAAAACTTTTATTCTAATCAAAAAATTTTATCACTTCCTGTTTATCGCTTTTAGTTTCGTATATTTTCCAATGAATTCCGGGATTCCACAAAGGAACACGGCCTATACTACTCTTCTACACTTCGTGAGCCGCTTCGTGCTGGCTACCGATTGCCGCCCCCTACATGATCCACCGAGGCCCTCATGTGGTCCTACCGGCCCCTTGTGGTTCATACATATGGCCCTTGCCGATTACCGAGGTCTGTTCAAAATATGAATTAGCCTATAAATGCTTTATACGTAAAACAATTTGCGAACTGCTACACTCTTGATGCTTTCAAATTATATTAGTTTGACATTAAAACAGGTCCGTACTCAAGGCCCCCGCCCCCCCCCCCCGGAAAAATTTTGACCCCAAGAAAATTTTCAACCTTATTTGTAAGTCAACGAAAACCCTTGTATGCCCCCTCCTGAAAATGTTTAGTACCCCAAGCAAAGTGCGCTGGCTACGGCATCTGATATTTAATTTTAAGCCAGGATTCGAACGCCAAACTTTTGTAGCGAAAGAGTTAAAGGACAACCAGACCACGAACGACTCTCACGTCTTGTAAACATTGTATTCTGGGTATTATATTGGTTTTTGTTTTGTACATTTTTTCTCAACATTTTATCCTTTTTAGAATTGTATTGTCTCAAAATGAAATTGTCACCGCTCCCCTGTACCTAATGTCTGTGCAATGCGTACACTTTTTGACATTGAGCTCATTCACAGCCACAAATTTCATCCACTGCATTGCTAAGAAACAGGGGCGCCTACAAGGTTAAGATAGAAAAATATTTCAACCGAAGTTTTGGAAAGACGATGAGAAATCGCTTTTACAGCCATTTAGAACAACTTGCTGGATTCTAGAGTTTCAAAAACAATGTTGTATAATTCTCAACTGAAATCCAATCTCGCTTCGTTCTGTTCAGAAACTGTTTTTTGTGATTTTGTAAATTTCGCGTTTTCGATGACATCATAGTATGTTTTCGGAAACATAATAAAGTGTTTGCCGGTGTTTCACCAAACGAAGCCGTACACAATATAGAGCGGATACTTAATTTACGATTTGAACAGTTTTGAAATGCCAAAGAAATATTGTTATTTTTACCATTATATCGGAAACTTGATGGATTATAATTATTGTATCTTGTTTTCAAATTCTTCGGTTTAAGAATAAACAAATTATTGGTGTTATTTGGCGAGATAATCGAAAAAATGTTCTGACCCAGGTCTGTCGTTTGTAGACAGCTCAGCTTGCTTGGGGGGTAAAAACTTTCTGGAGGGACCTACAAATGTTTTTGATGACTTACATGGAAGGTTGAAAATTTTTCTAAGGTCGCCAAAACATTTCGGATCTTTTCGGTTATTGCCCCAGCCCGCGTTTGTCCAATTCAAACTTTTTGCATATTTGAGCATCTCATGACTTGCCCTGATCATTTGTCACCCAAATTTGAACTTTTGAAAAATTCGTTTAAGGTACCAAAAAAATTTTGTCAAAAAGTTTGACAAATTATATATCATTCGATGCAGAGTAGAGCTCAGCCAAATGGTGTTAAATTTTTGTAATCAGACAATTGGTTAACGAGTTATTGTCAAATAACTGATTTGGCGCGCTGCCAACGATTTGGGTCGACGCCAAATCAGTTATTTGACCATAATTCGTTAACCACGATTGCAAAATATTTAACACTGTTGAACTCAGCTCCGCAAGCTGCATCAAATGGTGCCATAATTTACGAAACTTTTCGACAAATAAATTTTTTGGGTGACAAAGGGGGGACCTTGGGACCTTAAAAAATCGAATATTTTAAAAATTCAAATTTGGGTGTGAAATGTCAGGGAAAATCATGAAAAGCTCAAATATGCAAAAATTTTCAAAATACGATCACTTTTGGGCAAACGGTGGCTGGGGGGAAGGGGTAACCGAAAACACCTAACTTTCCCAGAGGGGCTGAACCCCTAACGTCCTTTGGCCCCACTCTGGCTACGGCCAGTTCTATTAACCAAAGCAGGAAATAAAAATCTCGATTAGCAAAAACAAACGACAGCAACTTGCACAGTGACATATAATTTAAACTTCTTGATTACCTATATTGTCTACAATTAATGCTTAATGATGTGTTAGCGTCACACAAACACGAATATAAACAAGTGATAAGCGGGATATATTTAACGGAGAAATTTCTGCATAGACGACCACGATGGTACGTTTATCCAGGGTGGTGATATGAAGAACCTATGGGGGAAGGCGCATGCCCATTTTTTTGGGTGATTTTGGTCATCCCTACCAGCTGGCGTTCGTCCAAAGATGGTTGGATTTCGAAAATTTCAGCGTATTTGAGCTGCTCATAACCTCCACGGGTTATTCCACGCCCAAATTTGGATATTTGAAACTTTTGGCTTTAAGTCTCACGGTCCTCCCTTGGGCCCCAAACAAATTTGTTAAAAACTTAGATAAATTATATACCATTCGACGCAGCGTGTGGAGCTGCGTCGAACTCTGTTAAATTTTCTGCAATCAAACGTTTGGCTAACGAGTTATGGTCAACTAATTTGGCGCGCTGCTAACGATTTGGGACAGCGCCAAATCGGTTATTTGACCGTAACTCGTTAACCACAGATCTGACTGTGAAAAATTTAACACATTTGGGCTCAGCTCAACAAGCTACGTCGAATGGCATATAATTTGCATAACTTTTTAACAAAAAAATTTTGGGCTCCAAGGACACTGGGATGGGACCTTAGAAATCAAATTTTCCAAAAATTCTAATTTGGTCGTACAGTTATTTACAATTTTTCCCGCAGCATTTTTTGTGATAAAATGGAAGGTCCCTGCCTTACAATTTTTCGCCCTCAGAAAATGTTTTGCTGATAAAATGATATGGTGCCTATCTTACAAATTTTGCGTTTCATAACATTTGCCCGCCCGCCGAACCCCGTTATAAATTTTTTTGGGGGGAGGGCGCCACCAACGCTCCCCCCATATTGCCGTCCTTGCGTTTATCCTCATTACAATAGCCTGTTAATTTCTAGGCATCAAAAACTGAGGTTATACCTTGCTGAAATGGTATCTTGGCTACGCAGATGGTTAGACATTGTCCTTGAATAAATATTTTCTGAGTACTTGTAGAGTTTGGGCTTGCATTATTTGTCTAAATGATGTTTAGGAAAATGTTCTAAGTGCAATAACATTAATGGCAGCTCATTGTAAATGGTAATAACTTATTGCAAGGTGTGTAACTAATTACATGATGTTTCTAAGTAATGTCGGTGAACGACAGCGGCGGCATCAAAATTGTTTGGTATGGGTGGGTTGGGCAAGTGAGATTCAGTGGAGAAATCACTGAAGCAGTAGATTAATTGCGTCCAAAGACACTTTATATTTTATAATCTGCCTATAAAAATTGCATGGCGCGGATTTTTAAAGATATAGACGAAATTCTAGCTGGATGTGTGTGAAATAGACAGGTGCAATACACGACGCGCAATAATGTGATTGGAAAGGGCGTAACTGATGTTTATTTCTCGTGTCTAGAGGGTTTTCCCGTCTTTAATATGCTGCTATGAACATAGGTAACATCGTGCTTTGAGTAGTGAATCAAATTTACGCTACATGATTGGGGTAATTGGCGTACATGGACTAATTAGTAACTTTGGGCTTTATCCATTTACGGACTGTTATTAGGGAAATAGACTCCTATTGTTCACACTCAAAACAAGACCCCTGTACTCTTATCACCTCTCTTCTTTTATTCAAGTCACTACATTAAAGCACTTTTACAAGTGTACCCAACTGGGTTCCTTCATGCGCAACCCCTCCAATGGTATTGGGACAATGTCAGCCACCTGCTCTAGCTGCAAATTTAGACGCAGACCTACGCTTAGCGAAATCACCTTAGTTTAAAATTTTCCCATGTTTCTAGCATAGTACACGCGCATCAGGCAGACCGAAGTCAACCATAGTTTTAGCATATACTAAATATTAATACAAATTTCTGGTTTACACCCATGCATTGGATAGTGCTTTTCCACCAAAGGATCAAAAGATTTTGTTGAACCAGTGTGACTTAGCGTACATAGCGGCCAAAAACATGCCACTGATCATGTGATAATAAGAATTAAAATTATTCTTAAGTAGTTAAAATATAACTTTCTTGGACGGGTCGAATGACTTGCAACCGTGTCACACCCACTGCTTCCGTCCACATTTTCTATTAAGTATGTGAAAGTAGAAGTTTGATTTAATCCTAATTTCGAAGTCTTCTTCGCGATATTTGACAACGTCTGCTTGTTATTAATATGTGAAATGGTTTTTAGTTTAATGTTTTCTCGGTTACTACAGTAACGTATTTAGCTGAAATCAGCGGATATGTTTGCATACATTGTCTAAGGCAAAATATGAAGGCGCGGCAAAAATAGTTTCTTTGTTAACATTTAAACATGATACCGTGCCGTTTATAGCTATCTTGCATGTCTCAGGGCTCCAGGGGAAATTGCGTCGCGATCAGGGATATATTTGCATACATTGTCTAAGGCAAAATATGAAGGCGCGGCAAAAATAGTTTCTTTGTTAACATTTAAACATGATACCGTGCCGTTTATAGCTACCTTGCATGTCTCAGGGCTCCAGGGGAAATTGCGTCGCGATCAGGGATATATTTGCATACATTGTCTAAGGCAAAATATGAAGGCGCGGCAAAAATAGTTTCTTTGTTAACATTTAAACATGATACCGTGCCGTTTATAGCTACCTTGCATGTCTCAGGGCTCCAGGGGAAATTGCGTCGCGATCAGGGATATATTTGCATACATTGTCTAAGGCAAAATATGAAGGCGCGGCAAAAATAGTTTCTTTGTTAACATTTAAACATGATACCGTGCCGTTTATAGCTACCTTGCATGTCTCAGGGCTCCAGGGGAAATTGCGTCGCGATCAGCAGGTATACGCGGATTTCACCTCACTCGAAATCAGCTATAAAACATGCTTAGGGGGCAAATCATGGGGAACAGGAAACATCTCAGAAGCGAAGGGTCAGCATAAATTGTATAAGAAGGTTTCATAAAAAATGCAACTGGCAACATAGGTTGAACCCATTGTCGGTACCAAAAGGATCCCGGTTTGGGCGCGCAACAGGGACCACAAACCAAACATTTGTATAAATGTTTAGCAGTAAAATTACGTTGTTTCATAAAAATTCAAACAGGCTGAACCCATAGTCGGATCGAAAGGCGCATTTCAGCCAAAGCCCCCCACCGAGCAGAGATCAAAACCAAAAGTTAGTATTAAGGTCTAGCAGAACGATTATTGCTTGCCCAGGTTTTCATATCATTGTCCTATCTCACGCGGCTCCCATTTTTAGAAGTTCCTGAATGCGCCACTATTAGAATCCTTCTGTAGTCCTTTTGTGGCTACGAAGCCGAACACCCACCGGTGGTCAGTGTAACTTATGCCAGTTGCTTTAGAAAGATGACAAAGTTGGAATGTTGCCGTTAACCAAGCACGGTTTATACCCGTAGCAGCTAACCTTGCAAGGGGGCTAAACTTTTTTCATGGCGGACATACAAGGGTTTTCGATGACTTACAAGCAAAGTTGAAAATTATCTAGGGGGGGTGACAAAATTCTTCCGAAGGGGGCTGAGCCCTCCCCCAGCCCGGTCGACATGCGTCTGCCTACTGGCCCGCATCGATTTTTTCTGTTAAGTATAATTCAAACGGTGAAGCACAACAATTTCGGATCTTATATCACCAACTCAATCAGCAGGTTGTTTATGGTCGACAGACTTAAATATGTCCTGCTTTAAATAAAAAAAAACTTTTATACGTACAGTTTGTTATTTCTAAATGTCTAAACAATACCGTTTCATTTAGTTAAAATCAGAAAAGTTTCTAGTTATAACATTTCACCGTAGCGCAACTAATTTGGCGAAATGCTAGTTTTTGCTACATTCAGAGCTTTGTTTTTAATAGAATAAATCTTTGAAGATATGTCCATCCGAAACTGGATGCGAGTTAAAAAAGGCACTTTTCCAAACTTTAAAAATAACTGGCCTGACTCTGTCACCAAAACCTGATTTTTTCAAAACAACAACTGGTTGTACCGTACAAGGGTGTAGCCAGAATTCAATTTCGAGCAGGTATAACCTTATTGTGGGGCCCATAGAATCTAAAAGGTTTTTGAAAAGCCTACTAAAGCGCTTTTTTACTTTTGTTCCAAAAATTTCATGGAGGAATATATCATTATTTCTTTTCTTTTATACGCGTCTAGTACCGGTATAGCATATATGCGTATGTGACAATCTTTTATATGTAGATTCAGGAAAAGCTTTATTTTATTATTCGTTTTCTAGCTATGTGATTAAACCGATACCACTAGATTATACAGTAGCCTTATCAAGCTGATGCTAAAAAGATCCAGAAGCTCATACAAGAGAGGGAATAATGATAACTTATCGCTTCCCAAAGTTTCTGAAGAAACAAAACAAAGGCACTTTCACATGCTTTGAAATAATCACCTTTCGCCTTAAAACGAGGTTATACGCTCCCGAAATGAAATCCTAGCTACACCCGTGACAAGAACACAACAGTATCACAATTATTCGGTGTTGTTTTTTTATTAATGAATTCGCTTGATAAATGATAAATTCAGCTGGGGTGACAGACAGCATGCGGGATATAGACGGATAGGCAGGATCTGTTTGGTTGAGAAGTAGGAGAGTACTGTAGTGACCCGTATAAGAGAGGGAATGATATTTATTTGACCTCTCCAGAGGGTACTCCCCTGTTATTTGGTTACGGACTGTTATATATTTTTAATCCAAGCGCCGCCACCCTTCGTTATAGATATATATTCGGTACTGCAATTATCCGTTGAATTAAACAATAGTTTTTGTCTTGTATCAAAAACTTGAGCGATAATGCTATGTTAAACTTAGGAATATACTTTCAAATCTTACGTATGCTTTAAAGTTTCGAACTTAACTTTATTTGGTGCTGGAGTCATTTATGCACTACAATTTGGGATAATTGACCTTTATGGACTCTAATTAGGGTTTAGGGATTCTATTTGCTAACGGACTCTTAATAATGATACGAACTTCTTTTGATTGGGACTCAAAATGGATCCCCTCTTATTGGGGTCACTACAGCAGGGTTTTTGCCCCACCTATTGCTTAGCAGTTTGATTGGTCGACCATTGACCGATCAGAAAAGCGATCATATAACTTTGATTTTTTTATTTTCTTTAAGAGCCCAAATTTGGACCTGCTCACTGTGTTCGGCACTTTTTCGGTAGGCCAGATGTCCAGTTCCTCTCTGGAGGTGCGAAGTTGAAAGAACGCATATTGGCATATAAACAAAAACAAAAAGAAAGACAAAGACAGAAAAATAACAAAAGAAGGAAACAAACAAACCAAGTCAACAAGAGCCAGCCTTAGCTTTTCTCTGGGCCCGGTGATATAGGCATTTCATATTCGTCCTCCTACTAGCTAAACGACTATATGTTTATACTATTTTAGTATTGTGCTTTTTGTCTATTTTTTACTGTTGCTGCATTGCTGGTTGCATGTTAAATCGTCTAGTTCGCTCTGTTGGCTTTTTAGACTCAGAACAGAGAGAGACCGGCTATGAAGCAAACACTATCCCAATAGTTGCATAGTTTGATTGACACTACACCAAGAATGGTAGAAAATTTTAAATCAGACAGTGACAGATCCAGGATTTTTCGGTAGGAACTGATACTTTTTTCGTTCGTCAGTGCACATGACATATGACCTCGGTCTTATGTCCGGATATGTATGGCATGTATGTATAGAGATATAAAGATACATAGACGATACATATTTGTTCATGATTAGCCGAAACCTCAAAGTGCCATGAGTGTTACCGTAGGCTAGGATTGAGCGTATACATTAAGGTTGTCTTGATCAGTTTAGATCAAGCATTTTTTAGCCTAAACGATTTTACTGCTGATAGACAGGGTCATATAAAACGACGAGGTAGGGGATATATGTCATTCAGAAATGTGTAAAAATACTAAAAATGAGAAAGAGGCAGTTTTACAAGGCTTATGATAACGAGCTAACTGTTTATGCCGAAGACAATTTTACGAGTACGTGGTTGTAACATTGTCATAAAAAATCTTAGCTGCGTCCCTGCTATTAAAAGGTTTATAAACTGAGCTACTGATATAGAGATATATTCAATTTGCATTATTACCTAAACAATTTTAGGTAATACTGCTAAATTTGGATTGTTAGTGACAAGGTGTATTGACCTTAGTCCCCATATTCTCAAATATATACGTACTGTAGTGACCCGAATATTAATATTTATTTGGCCTCTCCAGAGGGTTCACCCTGTTATTCGGTTACGGACTGTTATTTATTTTTAACCTGCCCTTCGCTACTGATATATATCCGGTATTGCAACTATCCGTTGAATTAAACGTTTATATGTCTTGTATCAAAACCTTGAGCGATAATGCATGATTATACTTCACAATATACTTTTAAAATTCATGCATGCTTTAAAGTTTCCAACTCAACTGTTTTTGGCGCAGATGTCATTTATGCACTGCAGTTTGGTATAATTGACATTTATGGACTCTAATTAGGGTTTACGGACTCTATTGATTGGGATTCAAAATGGAGACGGATCCCCTCTTCTTACTCTCATCTTATTCAGGTCACTACTACAGCATGCCCTGTCTATTACCACTTTGCGATACTGATAGGTGCGGTAAATTTCAAACCGACGAATCAGGCGTACTTATGTTTTGCTTTTAGTTCATAATTGTGTAAATTGTAGAGATCCGGTCTGCTTAAGCTGAATAGTTTGAAAATCTATTACAATCAGTTTCGCGATAGATGCAACACGCAGGTGAAAATACAATGGCAAATTTTTAAAAGTGGGTAGCATACATTACCAGTTTTAATAATAATCTACGAAAAACATGAACTATGCCAGTTGTAAGATATGAGCTAGGATGGGCTGACCATCCGCGTACCGGGCGTTTGCCAGGAGTACTGGTTGAAACTTTAGGCCACTGAACTAAAAATGAAAACTTTTAAGGTGTTATCGGGATCCATTAAGACATTTTAAATAATCAGTAGTGGTCCGGTTTATATCAAAATGCCTGAACGGATTTTAGTGTTAGTTCAGCGTTCAAATGTGAGACTGTCAATAAGCACTACTGTAGACAGGACTAATTTGAGAGTTAGAACGAAATTTTTTGATTTGTTAATCATAAGATATTGTCAATTTCTTTGTTCCAGGTAGAAATTTATGACGGAAAATAGTACTCAGTAGCTTCTTTCTAAAGACCCTGGTTTAAATTTTTCGGGGCTGGTACCAATCGATGACCAATATTATATATGTTCTGCAATTTTTAAAAATTGATGTGGTAGAAAAATACAATGCCTCTGCTAAATTTAAAACCAATAGGATTTGATTCTAGAAAATAACACAGGTAGAATAGCTCAAAACTGACTGGCCATGGGGCAAGAAAAACCCCCGAGGGATTCATTCACGATTCCTATATATTGAGCAACTATGTTGAATACGCTATAGATCTGTTTACAAACTAGACGTGGCTTGGTGTTTTATTTCTAGATCACTCTGTGTCAAACTGATGTAGTTTTTTGGTTCCTGTACAAATGCCAAGGTTTTGGCTTGGAAGTTTAGCAAAACGATCAGGCCAAGCCTTAGGCTCTCGGATACTTTTCTGAGTTTAAGCATAACCATGTGGTGGAAACCGTACAAGAGCCGGTTTTATTTGGGCTGAACCCGTATTCGGGCCCAACCATCCGGAGCGCTCTTGGAAAGCACTCATAGTTTGGTGGTGAAACCTTTAGCGTTATATTCAGGGTGAAGGTATATTGGATAATTACTTGATATTACTTCATAAAAAATTTTTGACCTCTGGTAATGTTTTCAATTAAATCTTTGTAAAACGTTTAATTTTTAAACTCAATGTTTTCTTTTAGCTATGTAACTAATTTATTTAATCACCGATAGAAAATTTAGCAAACAGCTGCAACTGATATGAAACAGAATCAGTACTTACTCAACATATTAGAACAATATTTCGAAGTACCAGGAGTATGAAAAAATTCTTATCAGCATTGGCCGTCCCAAAAACTTCTATGTCTTAGCTGTATCATCCCGTGCGCTGTAAAGCTGAAAATGGACCGAAACTTTGATAGCCTTACCTCAAAAACAGGCTCTGTTTGCCTTTGGAGGGAGCAGGCAGATTTTACGTTCAATGAGCAGCCCAGCTCTAAGGATCTCACCCAGTTGCTAACCAATACCAATGATCAAAATGTGCCAAGTTCTGTAAGCGCTAGTTGTGAATTACCGAAAATACATCTGGTCAATAAAGAAAACCAGGACGTCAACGTTTTATGCGGACGTTCGTCAGCAAAAGCGACCTGGGAAAATTTCGACCAAAGGAGAGTGGGACTCAGCGACAATCATGAGCCTGTTCAAAAAATTGGAGGTAATCCTGCAAAGAATCAAAGAAACGAAGAAGTCAAACCCCAAAGTGACCGCGTTCTGGAATTGGATTGTGGACAAGAGACTTCAACGGAATCCAAGCTGCTGAAAAACTATTCAAACCTCAAAGTAAAAAAGTGTCATACAGACGCCAACAACGAAAAACTATCTAGCGCCGAGGTGATTCGAACAGGTGAAGAGAACTCTAAAGAAAAGCTGGAAAATGTATTTACCAAAAAACAGATTTTTCGTCCCAACCAATTGGAGGGATAGAACAGCAACTGCAGACAGCAAAAACACTCAACAGACGATTAAGTACGAGCTTACATAATGATATCGGTTGCAAACATCGAAAAGAGACCATAAATTGTATCAGAAAAGCTCTGACTGAATCAAGCGTTGCGCAAAGCGGTAGCCAACGTTGGGAACAGCCAGAAGTTGGGCTGAATTCTGCTAAAACATCTCAATTGTTCAATAATTCAGGAAAATGGTTTAAAGACCACCAGCAAAACATGCCGAATTCAATCGAGAAGACTGAACATCTCAACGGGATCAACAATCAAGAACCATCAAAAGACGTTGAACTTTTAAAAACGATAGAATCGACTACCTATGTAATTAACCGACAATCATCAAGTGGTCGTCGCAGAAATAGCAAACGATCGAAGCCTGACGCGAACTGTAACCATTCGACTCTGGAAAATGACCAGAGGGGCTCGCGGATTGAGCTGTCGAGCTGCGAACAAGCGAGTCAAGACGCAAGGACCCCAACTAACTCAACTGATGATAACGATGACGACGTGTTCATTCCGTGGTACTGGAGTTCACTTGTATGTGCGCTGCCGTTTCGTAGATGTGTAAGTTTTGTCCAGCCGGTGGAAGTGAAGGTGAACTCAAGTTTCTGATCTAAAGTCTGCGAGGTATTGGCCGAGTTGCATGTGCTTCCCAAACTACTTCCCTCTCAGTTACACTTTGACTTAGGCATAGTAAGATGATAGCTTTGCCTAAGGCTAAGCATTTGACTCAGCCTTTATCTACGGCTGAACCTAGTCCTAAAAGTTAAGCTTATAACTACTTAAGCCTTGACTTTAAATGTGGGGGATATGTACAAGAGCCTCAGTGTGTACAATAAAACACAATTTACCTTCCTGCGTTAAAAAAGGTCAAAACATCTTTTACACGTTTTTGTAACTGATCAACAGTCTTTAATCATTTTTAAAGTTCATCGCTTTTTTGCAATTTATTGTTCAGCATATCTCAAAAATTACCTAATACGAGGGCTCATATTCTCAAATGCGTATAGTACCTGTTATATCTCAAAAATTACCTAATACGAGGGCTCATATTATAAAATGAGTATGGTACCTGTCATATATCAAAAATTGCCTAATACAAGGGCTCATATTCTCAAATGCGTATAGTACCTGTCATATCTCAAAAATTACTCAATACGAGGGCTCAAAAACACAAATGAGAACAACACCACATACCTCAAAAATTAATACGAGGTCTCATATTATCAAATGCGGATAGTACTTGTCATATCTCATAAATTGCCTAATACGAGGGCTCATATTCTCAAATGAGTATAGTACCTGTCATATCTCAAAAATTACTCAATACGAGGGCTCATATTCTCAATTGCTTAGTACCTGTCATACCTCAAAAATTAATACGAGGGCTCATATTCTCAAATGCGCATAGTACT
>JASANG010000177.1:0-13235 GCA_030248215.1 Enoplolaimus lenunculus
TTAAGCCAAAATTTGGCCTCGTTCCCTTCATTTTCTGGGGAGGGTAAAAGTCAATCAAGGAGTGGTTTCCAAGTTATATAGTAAAATATTGGTGCAAAGTTTCACCTAATAAATGGTTGGTCGGGCAAAAAAACTGAGCACGTGTTTAGGCACATTTTTTTTGACACTGAACGAGTTGCATAGTATCGGCAAACAGAAAACATTATATGTTCTCTATACAAGGAATTTACCAGAACGCTGCTGATCATAAAATCTACATAGATTAGGTTATACAAGGTGAGAAAAATACTGAGTGATCAAACAGATATTAACATCTTTCTCAAGGGCTCACTGAAATTAACAATTTCAAAGCTGAAAATCATCGGTGCTGAAAAAACTGACTAATTCAACATTTTCTTAAACTAAAGTTTATTGTATTGCAGGGATTATCTTTAACAGAATCACATTTGAATTTTGTTTACTAAAACCAAATATCAACGATATTTATCTGTAAAGCTGTTTGCTTCATTTTTTAATGCACACGTAACAGCCCTGGCCTGCGGGTGTCTGGTTAATTAAACATACTTCTGAGCGTAATAAACTTGCAGACATAGCAAAAATCTATAAACTTGATATCCAGTTTCCACCGACAAATCTTGCGTCTGTATTACCTGGACATGAGTTATCGCACGTATTTTGACACACCGAGCCGTGCCTACGACAGTAACTGCGCGTTGCAATAGGGCATGATCGGTAAAAATTAACACACTTGTTCTGAAGCACAAACGAATACAGAGATTGATTTCAAAGACCTTCGCAATTTGTAGCTACCAGATGACATTTGATTTTATGCCGGAGTTTTTGTGTTAAAACTGGACAGCGTGGGACATGGTTTATGGCATGTTGATTTCTGTCTCAATTATAAAATTGGTCAACCATATAAAAAGGTAAACACGACAACATTGAAAATTTACTACGCTGATTTACAAAACCCTGCTCTTGTGTCAACTAAACATACATGTGTGTTAGAGTCGCATGATATTAAAGGATATTATGGTGAATATCGTATGATCTTTCAAATTTTGTGAAAATATCAGATGGCATTCAACACAGCTTTATAACAACGTGTGACACTCAGTGGACAAAAAATATCTATCCATCAACTGTTCTAACTGTTCAACTGTCCCAACTGTCCAGCTGCCCTAATTGTCCCAAGTTCATCTGATCTACTCAAAAAGACATCAAATGTTGAATTTCCCGTTAAAATTTATATTTCCCGCCAAAATTTAAATTTTCCCCGCAAAAAAATATTGTCCGCCAGCAATTTATAGTTTCCAGCCCATGTGCAGCAAAATTTGATTTGTTTTGCCAAAATAAAAAATGTTCGCGCCCAACACACGCTGGTATTATACCATAGTTCAGCAAAATGTCCGATAGCCTAACTGAAACCTTCTAGCCTGTCTGCTAATGTCATATGATCCTAACTTTTGTCTGTCGGTATCATATGAACCCAACATACACAGTAACTAGCTATACACTACATGTGTAGACATCTTTACTGTTATAAGGTTGACAGACAACAACGGAATATCATATGACATTGACATACAAAAGTATAATCCATACCAGATATCAGCAGACAAGTGCGGTTTTTGGAGTGTAATATAGGATTAATAACCACATATAAGGATACCCAATATTTTGATAGGGATAAATCGTGTTCCACACGTTTAGTTTTAACGTGAGCCCCGCATCAAGTACATACGCATAATGTCGGCCACACATTACCATTGGTGCGCTATATCGCACCTTTACCAAAATGCAGTTTGGCGTTGTCGTACAGTTTCTGTCAAAGCGATGACGCTTCGTTTTCCATTCATCTGTCTGTCAACGTTTTATAGAGTTTTGCAATAACTCTATGAGGACAAATGCTACTCTTCGAGAACAGCATTACGGACACGGTTATGTTTTAAAATACCCCAGAGGACATAGTAGACCGTACCAGATTTTATAATTTTAGATTTTATAACGCCAAATATCTTTGTTAAATGACATAGTTTGATAGCCCTAAAATCTTGAAATTTTTGAAAGGACGTCCCGCGCCGTATAGATATTTACAAAAGCTACTAAACGGAATTCTAGTAATAGGTATCTGTTAACAAAAAGTTTTTGGTTCTGAAGCAATTTATTTTCTGTGTATGCCAGTTTAATACGGTTATTTAAGTATGCCTAATACAAGTTATGCAGAACTTTGACATATCTCTGTAGATACCTGGTGCAATATGCCAATATGCACTATAAAATAATGAAGTTGGCAAAAACTCTGCTTAACTATGTCAAATAAATCTGGCACTCTATAGCGCATAATTTATTGATGCGTATACAAATGTGCCTGTAGACTATTGCAGTAACTCTAGCCATACCGAATTAAACAGCATACGGTTGCGATGAGTGGGGTGAAGTGCGCCGATGGTAATGCGAAGCCGATATAATTATCTAAGGTGACAAATTAAGTTATCGGGCCTGGATCTAAGCTTGTTTTATATGTAGATTTTAAACAAAATCAAATTTAAAAGTCGTAGTCTAATTAGGAAGGTATTGACCTACCAGGGTACAACCGGAGGTCTGCCTCCAGGTCCGGTTCTAACAGAAAATCGGCCTCCGGCTGCGGTTTCAGTACAATTTTTGCCTAAAGATCCGGCGATTTCGGTAGCGAAATTTTGCATAAAGTTTGTAAAATGTAAACCTGTTTAGCGCGTTTCGTTTTATTTTTTTCACAATTTTCAGAAAAAAATTTCCAAAAACTTGCAGAAAATTAGCGTAAAAGCCAAACAACTTAACAACATATTGCAGATATTGGCTAAAATTAACTAATTAACCATCATTTTGCAACCTAATCCCGCCTCAACTGTGGTACGGCTGCGGCTCGAACAAGTTTCGGTGACTTCCGGCTCCGGCACCTCTTTTTCACCTCCAGTTGTACCCTGGAACATACTATTCAGCTTATAAACAAAATATTTGTTCAAGCGCCAAACGACTCCTTTTTCTCTAAAATAAATAATGGAAACTTACTTGAAACAACTCGTACATTGCTTCCCTAAACAAACCGGATAAATGTTTTAACCCATGTGTACGTTT
Source organism: Enoplolaimus lenunculus (assembly GCA_030248215.1). Taxonomy (NCBI): domain Eukaryota; kingdom Metazoa; phylum Nematoda; class Enoplea; order Enoplida; family Thoracostomopsidae; genus Enoplolaimus; species Enoplolaimus lenunculus. Next base: position 3,118 of record JASANG010000177.1, read on the forward strand.
AGGGCATTAAGTATCTTCATTGGGGACTGCAATAGAGCAGGTTTATATTTTAAGAGTAATTTTATGCATTTAAGCCCAAATTTGGTCTTACTCCTTATGCCGAGGAATAAAATATGTGTAAGAATATGCTTACGCTGCTCTTGCGCCTTCTAAACGTAACATTGCTAAACGTTTTACTGAACCGAGCAGACAAAAGCAGTTGCATCATTAAGATCTAAACGTTAATTGGTCTACAACGATGACAATTACCGCTGCTTTACATCACACAAGCGACAGTTCATGATAACGTCACTGACAACAGCGTGCAACTACCAATTCTCTGTAAAATGGATGAGCTTTGCCTCAGTTGTAAGTGCAGTTAGGCATTTTTAGCATTTTTCAAAACTTTAAATATCAAGTCTTTTATAAAACCATCAGGGATCCAGATTTTTGAAAATTAAACAATTTTTATGGAGTGTCATTGTCAGTGCAGTAAGAAGTTTGATGAACCAAAGATCGTGCTCTATGATTTTGAAACCTTGTGGGGCTAACATCACTGGATGGCCACTTGAAATGAATTTTAAGTTCAGCTTTTGTTGTTCGTTTTCAAAGGTAAACCTTAAAGGTTTCAATTACAGTTAAGTTCCGGTAATCAGCGGAATAATTTGCTCTACTTGAGGTTCTTCAATTATCAATTGAAAATATCCATAAATTATAAAACAAATAGATTAACAAGCGAACGAAACAACGGGCGAAATCTAAGTTCAATCTCCATTAAACTCTTAACCGAAAAATCGGGAATTCCGGCATCGGAATAGCAGCCAGACGGAAAACAAAATCGGAACATATAGTTTATAGGAACTTTTGCCGGAATCGGAATGTTTTTACATTTCTCGGAAGGGGGGTTGCACTCCCCTACCCCAGTTTCAAGAAACGCTGAGACTGGCCAGGATAAGCGTTCCAATAATGAGGTGCTTAGTATGGGGGGTTGAAGGGCGACAACCTTCATCCTGCTTAGGTTCCCTTGAACTTTCGGGGGTCAGGGGAACTGCAGCCTCTCTAGTAATCCAATTAAAAAAATTTAGGTGGGAAGCTTTTTCCTTGTTGTGGGTCCAAATGTCCCGCAATCCAAACCATCAGAACTGTCAAGCTGTCCCAACTATCAAGTTGTCCAAACTGACTCATCTGTCTAAACTGTACAGCGGTCCCAATTGTCTCATCTGTAACAACTGTCCCGCTGTCGCAACCGTCCCAACTGTCCAGCTGTCCCAATTGTCCAGCTGTAGTAACGGTCCCTACTGTCCAGCTGTCCCAACCGTCCCAATTGTACAACTGTCCCAACTCTCACAACTGTCCAGCTGTCCCAATTGTACAACTGTCTCAACCCTCCCAACTGTCCAGCAGTTCCAATTGTTCCAAGTGTCTAGCTGTTCCAACTGTTCAGCTGTCCCCAAATGTTCCAAGTCATGTATCAGTTCAATTCCGAAAGTCCATGTTTTGCACAAGTAATTCAGGAATGAAAAACGACTAAAATGGTACACGTATACGTGTAACAAAGGGCATCATGATACGAAACGGTCTAAGGACAGATTGGGTAACGTATTAATTACGCACTGTGGCAACCTAAGAACAACCGCTGAATTACACCGTGTAAAACTGACTCTCAGCACTACAAACTTCAGCTTTAAATACCTGATGAAAAATGGATCCTAGCCGCAACATTATGTTTCATAATCTAATATTTCAATTGTTTTAGAAAAACGTCAATTTCAGTAGTCGTTGCATTACGACTTAACACACATCATTCGTTTTAATGAAATTTCTAATCACACATTGCATAATCTTATAACATCTGGTCACATATAATGCGCGCACTAACTGGGCAGGTTCATAAGGCCCGCACTCATTCATCGTAATTTGAGCTCATTGCTGAATAAAATCGATGCGAACTAAAACAAGAACAATCTGGAGGTTGGCCAGTGAGGAAAGCTTAACAATCCCGTAAAAAGCATATAGGTAGCCATGAAACAACGTACAACAATAACAGCAACAATAATGACGATATAATGATAATAATAACATTAATAATAATAATAACAGTGACAGCAATACTAGCAATAGCAACACCACTGGTCACAGATCCAAAATATCCTGGGATGCAAATATTGGATTCCTAAGAGTGCGTAGCGTGTCACAAAAAGAAATAGTGACCCTGACAATATTTCACTTTGAAGAAGCTGCCGCAAACTTGGACCCCCGTATTTTGATCTTTAAATTATTGTTTGCTTTTCATCGCTATATAAATATAATGAAATTGAGGTTGATACCTAAACGCGAACAAAACATAATTCGCGTACCGGGGAGTTTTAAAGAGGTCGTACAAGGTAAAAGATGCTTAAATTTTAGAAATGTTTTGTTGTTACGGTTAATTTTAAAATTCACTTCCTGATATCCTAATAATCTATAGTCAATTCCATCAATCTTTATCCAATATAAATGAGGTAGCTGGAATTGAATTTTACAATAAATGAAACGTATTGGAATTCAAATCCAATGTTTCATAAATGTATCGTAAACTCGATTGTCACCTATTGTGTTTTGAGGAATTGATTGTGAATGTGTATTTAGAAATTTTCATTAAAACGAATGATGTGTGTTAAGTCGTAATGCAACGACTACTGAAATTGACGTTTTTCTAAAACAATTGAAATATTAGATTATGAAACATAATGTTGCGGCTAGGATCCATTTTTCATCAGGTATTTAAAGTGAAGTTTGTAGTGCTGAGAGTCAGTTTTACACGGTGTAATTCAGCGGTTGTTCTTAGGTTGCCACAGTGCGTAATTAATACGTTACCCAATCTGTCCTTAGACCGTTTCGTATCATGATGCCTTTGTTACACGTATACGTGTACCATTTTAGTCGTTTTTCATTCCTGAATACTTGTGCAAAACATGGACTTTCGGAATTGAACTTATACATGACTTGGAACATTTGGGACAGCTGAACAGTTGGAACAGCTAGACACTTGGAACAATTGGAACTGCTGGACAGTTGGGAGGGTTGAGACAGTTGTACAATTGGGACAGCTGGACAGTTGTGAGAGTTGGGACAGTTGTACAATTGGGACGGTTGGGACAGCTGGACAGTAGGGACCGTTACTACAGCTGGACAATTGGGACAGCTGGACAGTTGGGACGGTTGCGACAGCGGGACAGTTGTTACAGATGAGACAATTGGGACCGCTGTACAGTTTAGACAGATGAGTCAGTTTGGACAACTTGATAGTTGGGACAGCTTGACAGTTCTGATGGTTTGGATTGCGGGACATTTGGACCCACAACAAGGAAAAAGCTTCCCACCTAAATTTTTTTAATTGGATTACTAGAGAGGCTGCAGTTCCCCTGACCCCCGAAAGTTCAAGGGAACCTAAGCAGGATGAAGGTTGTCGCCCTTCAACCCCCCATACTAAGCACCTCATTATTGGAACGCTTATCCTGGCCAGTCTCAGCGTTTCTTGAAACTGGGGTCAGGGGAGTGCAACCCCCTTCCGAGAAATGTAAAAACATTCCGATTCCGGCAAAAGTTCCTATAAACTATATGTTCCGATTTTGTTTCCGTCTGGCTGCTATTCCGATGCCGGAATTCCGATTTTTCGGTTAAGAGTTTAATGGAGATTGAACTTAGATTTCGCCCGTTGTTTCGTTCGCTTGTTAATCTATTTGTTTTATAATTTATGGATATTTTCAATTGATAATTGAAGAACCTCAAGTAGAGCAAATTATTCCGCTGATTACCGGAACTTAACTGTAATTGAAACCTTTAAGGTTTACCTTTGAAAACGAACAACAAAAGCTGAACTTAAAATTCATTTCAAGTGGCCATCCAGTGATGTTAGCCCCACAAGGTTTCAAAATCATAGACACGATCTTTGGTTCATCAAACTTCTTACTGCAGTGACAATGACACTCCATAAAAATTGTTTAATTTTCAAAAATCTGGGTCCTGATGGTTTTATAAAAGACTTGATATTTAAAGTTTTGAAATGCTAAAAATGCCTAACTGCACTTACAACTGAGGCAAAGCTCATCCATTTTACAGAGAATTGGTAGTTGCACACTGTTGTCAGTGACGTTATCATGAACTGTCGCTTGTGTGATGTAAAGCAGCGGTAATTGTCATCGTTGTAGACCAATTAACGTTTAGATCTTAATGATGCAACTGCTTTTGTCTGCTCGGTTCAGTAAAACGTTTAGCAATGTTACGTTTAGAAGGCGCAAGAGCAGCGTAAGCATATTCTTACACATATTTTATTCCTCGGCATAAGGAGAAGACCAAATTTGGGCTTAAATGCATAAAATTACTCTTAAATATAAACCTGCTCTATTGCAGTCCCAATGAATACTTAATGCCCTAAACGTACACATGGGTTAAAACATTTATCCGGTTTGTTTAGGAAGCAATGTACGAGTTGTTTCAAGTAAGTTTCCATTATTTATTTAAGAGAAAAGGAGTCGTTTGACGCTTGAACAAATATTGTTTATAAGCTGAATAGTATGTTCCAGGGTACAACTGGAGGTGAAAAATACCGGAGCCGGAAGTCACCGAAACTTGTTCGAGCCGCAGCCGTACCACAGTTGAGGCGGGATTAGGTTGCAAAATGATGGTTAATTAGTTAATTTTAGCCAATATCTGCAATATGTTGTTAAGTTGTTTGGCTTTTACGCTAATTTTCTGCAAGTTTTCGGAAATTTTTTCTGAAAATTGTGACAAAAATAAAACGAAACGCGCTAAACAGGTTTACATTTTACAAACTTATGCAAAATTTCACTACCGAAATCGCCGGAACTTTAGGCAAAAATTGTACTGAAACCGCAGCCGGAGGCCGATTTTCTGTTAGAACCGGACCTGGAGGCAGACCTCCGGTTGTACCCTGGTAGGTCAATACCTTCCTAATTAGACTACGACTTTTAAATTTGATTTTGTTTAAAATCTACATATAAAACAAGCTTAGATCCAGGCCCGATAACTTAATTTGTCACCTTAGATAATTATATCGGCTTCGCATTACCATCGGCGCACTTCACCCACTCATCGCAACCGTATGCTGTTTAATTCGGTATGGCTAGAGTTACTGCAATAGTCTACAGGCACATTTGTATACGCATCAATAAATTATGCGCTATAGAGTGCCAGATTTATTTGACATAGTTAAGCAGAGTTTTTGCCAACTTCATTATTTTATAGTGCATATTGGCATATTGCACCAGGTATCTACAGAGATATGTCAAAGTTCTGCATAACTTGTATTAGGCATACTTAAATAACCGTATTAAACTGGCATACACAGAAAATAAATTGTCTTCAGAACCAAAAACTTTTTGTTAACAGATACTTATTACTAGAATTCCGTTTAGTAGCTTTTGTAAATATCTATACGGCGCGGGTCGTCCTTTCAAAAATTTCAAGATTTTAGGGCTATCAAACTATGTCATTTAACAAAGATATTTGGCGTTATAAAATCTAAAATTATAAAATCTGGTACGGTCATACTATGTCCTCTGGGGTATTTTAAAACATAACCGTGTCCGTAATGCTGTTCTCGAAGAGTAGCATTTGTCCGCATAGAGTTATTGCAAAACTCTATAAAACGTTGACAGACAGATGAATGGAAAACGAAGCGTCATCGCTTTGACAGAAACTGTACGACAACGTCAAACTGCATTTTGGTAAAGGTGCGATATAGCGCACCAATGGTAATGTGTGGCCGACATTATGCGTATGTACTTGATGCGGGGCTCACGTTAAAACTGAGAACGTGTGGAACACGATTTATCCCTATCAAAATATTGGGTATCCTTATATGTGGTTATTAATCCTATATTACACTCCAAAAACCGCACTTGTCTGCTGATATCTGGTATGGATTATACTTTTGTATGTCAATGTCATATGATATTCCGTTGTTGTCTGTCAACCTTATAACAGTAAAGATGTCTACACATGTAGTGTATAGCTAGTTACTGTGTATGTTGAGTTCATATGATACCGACAGACAAGAAAGTTAGTATCATATGACATTAGCAGACAGGCTAGAAGGTTTCAGTTAGGCTATCGGACATTTTGCTGAACTATGGTATAATACCAGCGTGTGTTGGGCGCGAACATTTTTTATTTTGGCAAAACAAATCAAATTTTGCTGCACATGGGCTGGAAACTATAAATTGCTGGCGGACAATATTTTTTGCGGGAAAATTTAAATTTTGGCGGGAAATATAAATTTTAACGGGAAATTCAACATTTGATGTCTTTTTGAGTAGATCAGATGAACTTGGGACAATTAGGGCAGCTGGACAGTTGGGACAGTTGAACAGTTAGAACAGTTGATGGGATAGATATTTTTGTCCACTGAGTGTCACACGTTGTTATAAAGCTGTGTTGAATGCCATCTGATATTTTCACAAAATTTGAAAGATCATACGATATTCACCATAATATCCTTTAATATCATGCGACTCTAGCACACATGTATGTTTAGTTGACACAAGAGCAGGGTTTTGTACATCAGCGTGGTAAAATTTTCAGATGTTGTCCGTTTACCTTTTATATGGTTGACCAATTTTATAATTGAGACAGAATCAACATGCCATAAAGCATGTCCCACGCTGTCCAGTTTTAACGCGAACTTCGCATAAATTAATGTTATTGGTAGCTACGAATTGCGACGTTTTTGAAATCAATCTCTGTATTCGTTTGTGCTTCAGACAAGTGTGTTAATTTTTACCGATCATGCCCTATTGCAACGCGCAGTTACTGTCGTAGGCATGGCTCGGTGTGTCAAAACACGTGCGATAAGTCATGTCCAGGTAATACAGACGCAAGATTTGTCATTGGACTGGATATCAAGTTTATAAGATTTTTGTTATGTCTGCAAGTTTATTACGCTCAAGTATGTTTAATTAACCAGACACCCGCAGCCAGTACTGTTACGTGTGCATTAAAAAATGAAGCAAACAGCTTTACAGATAAATATCGTTGATATATTGTAATTCTCAGTAAACAAAATTCAAATGTGATTCTGTTAAAGAGAAGATCCTGCAATACAATAAACTTTAGTTTAAGTAAAATGTTGAATTAAGTCAGTTTTTTCAGCACCGATGATTTTCAGCTTCGTAAATTGTTAATTTCAGTGAGCCCTTGAGAAAGATGTTAATATCTGTTTGATCACTAGTATTTCTACCTTGTATAACCTAATCTATGTAGATTTTATGATCAGCAGCGTTCTGGTAAATTCCTTGTATCAAGAACATATAATGTTTTCTGTTTGCCAATACTATGCAACTCGTTCCATGTAGAAAAAATGTGCCTAACGCGTGCTGCGTTTTTGCCCGACCAACCTCATTTATTAGGTGAAACTTTGCACCAATATTTACTATATGACTTGAAGCCGCTCCTTGATTGAGGCTTTTACCTCCCCAGAAAATGAAGGGACAAGGCCAAATTTTGGCTTAAGCAAAAAATTACTCTAAAATCTAAACATACTCTACTGCAGTCCCAAGGAAAACTAAATGCCCTAAACTAGCGTGGGCCTAAGATTTAACCACTTAATTTTAGAATACAATGTACAAGATGATTCCGGTAAGTTTCCGTTTGTTGTGTGTTCAAAACTCTCATGAAGTATGTTTTTCATGAAACTTGAAAATCATGGAAGAAACATATTAATGAAAATACGCTTGCAACTGACTCATACAAGTTAGCTTTGATTTAGCACTGCGGAAAAGCAATATTTGGGGAATAAATGGTACTTCAGCTATGTGCGTTGACTATCGTCCAAATTGTGCGCTGATTGACCAATGTGACGATTATGGAACTGCACTTGTGTGCCTTCGATATTGTAGACTTTGCAAATACACCAATGAAGTATCTCTCGCTGAAGCAATAGGTAACTTATTTTTAAGTTCTTTATCAAAACCAGAGTCAAATCCACGTTCTTAAACTGGTCCGCCGACGCCTAAAACCCTAAAACACTTATCTAACTAGTGTATCTCCAGGAATCTGTATGTTTTTACAATGGACCTACGCCAATCAATCAGAACCTATAGTAAATTTGTTTTTATATTATGCCTTTTAGTATTGTTCTTTATTCCTAAATTCGCCGTGGTAGTATTCAACCACTTATTTAAAATAATTATTATTTACGCATCGAACGATATTTGAAAAGTTTATCTGTAGGTTGTACCACAGCAGTTGAAATGAGTATCTTGCGCAATGCATAAAGTTTTTGCTGCTTCTGTTGTTTGCAAACTCTTCAAGTGTAATGACTTTAGTCTTCTTTTTTGACTAATATGAAACTGTTTCATGCCCATTTCAGTGTTATTGTTGACAATATGCTGAATATTGCTTCGCTGACTAAAGTCAACTGTTGAACTCTGTTCGTCTTACTTATTACACATTTTTGTAGATTCGAAACCATGGTCAAAAGAAACTTGCTAATAAACACAAAAATAAAGGGAAGAAACTAGTTCCACTTTAGATTTCGACAGAATTTCAAAAATTACATCATTGAACATTTCCAATTACTTTAGATGATGTCATTCACACGCAGTAATGCGCACGCTCCGCACGTACAACGATTCTACCGTTTTGATAGATAGTATTTATGTTCATACTGTTGGCAAGACCTAACTTTTGTCACATCACTTGCGACGTAAATTGGGTAGATATTTCATCTGTTTTCTTGAATTTTGACGAGAAATTCCGTCTACAAAAAACTTGTATATTCCGCACACTGTCAGAAGTTGCATGTGCAAGGAGCATATGCTATAACGTGTGAGAGACGCAAATTGAATTATGCTTTCAGTATTGTCAGATAACAATTCCTTTTTGGCGAGGGGTTGTCCCTGATTACGGTAGCAATCGAAGGTTGTAGTGACCAAACTGAGTTTTAAATGTTTCGACCAAAGTGCAATTTTCAACATGCAACAATCTGTTTGTTGCGGGTTTTTCTTTTTGCCCACATCGAATTCGTGTTTCAGCTTATCTTGATAACCTTTCCCAGCAAACATGGAAAACTTCAACACCGTCATCAGTTAATGGTATGTTGTTCAACTGGTTGTGGATAATATATAATATTTCAATAATCCGATATTCTAAAGCATGATTGTACATTCGATGTTATAGAACACCCACAGCAAACTGGAACTGCCGGTAATGTTCCAAGTTGGTTACTAATCTTTAAAACAAAAAATGTAAAATTATCCAATCCCATTTTCATTTGAAAAATATTTTAATCTTGAGTCACAAGAACTAACGTTTCGATCCAGCGGTTTGTTACGTGGATGTAAAATGGATTGTTCCCGCAATACATAAGAGTAACAAAATCAAAAATCGCTTAATCATTCTACGTTATATAGGTTTCATGTTGCAATAATTTACTGCTCGCAATAAGTTTCAAATTTAAATTTCAACCCGCGTGTCAAAATATTCACGCGCGAGCTTGGTTCCTAGCCAACTTCGCTATGTTGAAAGCCATTCAGAAGAAGCATCCAGTCAATTACAGGACTTAAAACGTCATTAAAACTTCTTATAGTTTGTGAAAATGAATGTCTGATCAGTGTTGCAATTGATTAAATTGCCTGCCCGAGAAGGCGATAGGGTGGTAACCGCGGTACTGAAGTGGCGGCACATTTATTGAGTGCGCTCTCTCTATATCACAAACGTCACTTATACGTGACTACCGAAACACTCCGCTTGTCAACTATGCTAAAACAACCCATTGCCCTCGAGTATAGTTAAAAACCAAAGGTAAGCCTAACCCTAATAAAACTTTAATCTAAAAGCTTTATAGCTACCGTTTGGAAACGCGGATGTCCCAAAAACTGGAAATCTTTGTTTTAATGCCAAATATTTTATTTGTTTTCTTCGGTGCACGCCCCTACTAAATCAAATTTGTCGATACGCCACCGGCTTATGCTTTTTAAGGAGGTATGTCGCTTTCAATATTTTTGTGATGTGCACGTGAACGAGTTTGATACATGCAACAATGCATATGCTCGCTTGTACAGCACTTAACGTACATGTGATACGTTTTACATGTGCGATGGCATTAATATTAAATAACAAAAATAAATGCAAAAATG
>JASANG010002146.1:0-13223 GCA_030248215.1 Enoplolaimus lenunculus
TTTAAACTTCGCAAATAAACTATGGAACGTGCGATAATTGCAATTATCTTATGTGTTGCGTTATTTTGCATTGCATTGTCAAACAGTGAAACTACAGGTCAAACAACATCGGAGGGTTACACAGGTGCTGAATATACTGAAGTAAGCGAAAATATTTGAAAAAATACTAAAATATTATTCGGGTTTTAAATCATGTGCGACGCCATTGAAATCTACATGTAAATTTCAGTGAGTTGATTTTAACTGAGAATGAGTTCTCTAATTTATTATTAGTTAGGACTATCAGAACTAAAGATTTCGAGATTATTCAATTGATTAATTGAAATCTACTCTACCCAGAGTCAACTTAACTGAAGAGGAATAATTAAATTAAATAGAAGCGAGTCAAATGTTTACTGATATTAATTCAAAAATAACCAACTCGCTAGCTGAATTGATTAATCAAATGTTTCCAATCAACAGTGTAGCAATTACAGTGAAAATTTGAATTAATTGATTTTTATTCAGAATGAGTTGAATCCACTCAGAAGCCTCAGTCCTGTATTAAACCGTAGATTCCGATGCCATAATTCTTATCAAAATCTGATACAGAGAGCGTATTAGTCATTCCGCATTATTTCTGAGTTCAAAACAGAAAAAAAAACACGATGCTGCTTGAAGCAGATTTATTTCGGCGAAACGCATTAATCGTCCTTAGTACCAGTTTGTTTAATTTGATATCCCTAGTTGTGAAAAACCTAATTCAGAGCTCAGACTTCAGAGTGGATTCAACTCATTTTGAGTTTCAATCACTTAGCTACAGTGATAGAATTTTAGTAATCCTCGCAAATTCTGAATCTGATTTAACTCATTCTGAGTTAAATCAGAAACTCACCTGAAATCCAATCAGATAGCTTGATAGTGAGTTAATATTTGCTGTTATTAACTCAGAAGTAATTAGAAATAAGTAAGTAGTTTCGCGCAAACCACAAGACAGCTCTTGTATGCCAACGGTTTGTTCAAATAGGCTACACAGAACCACAGAAATTAATTTACCGCGATAATTTTTAGCTCCGATTGCATCCACAAACTCAAAACTGTCTTTTAAAAGCACTTTGTTCCCAGGGTACCTCTCAGAATTTTTCCATCATTAATAGCACAAGGTCGGCTGACGTTTTCTTGAGACAGCTGTCTAAAATCTAAAATTCATTCTACTAATTTCAGTAAAACATTGGAGGTACACTGTAAATTCAAGTGAATCGATTTTTAACTCAGAATGAGTTGAATCCGCTCAGAGGTCAGAGCTCTGAATGAGGTCTTTCAGAACTCAAAATTCTGAACTGTTTGAACTCGGTCTGAGTTAAGTAATCAACTTACCCGGAATTATATCAGCTCACAATGAGTTAATACTTACTGTTATTAATTCAGAGAAACAAGCAAAAATATAACTAGTTCTCTCACTGAGTTGATTAATCAACTCACTGGAATTTACAGTGTAATATCTTAAATTCAGCTAAAATTGTTAGCAGTTCTTGTGCAATTGTGGAAACTTTATTTGCATATGCATTATACATAATGTGACAATACTGTCTACAGTACCATGCATGTAATAACGTTGCTTTATTGACCTCGTAGGAACTGTTCCACGGGAACCTGGATCGATTCCAGCTTGAGACTAAAGTTTTCGGAAAGATTTCAACATTTCTGCAGATGTTAAATTTTATTTCAAATCTGTTAAAATATTAATTGTAAAAGTTTTACTATTTTTGTTTAATAATTAACATGAGTTCGCTTTTTCTAAGAAATTTTGAGAATTAGCTGAAAACTCGTAGTCAATTTTTATGCTAAAAATATTTCCAGTTTTATATGAGAGATTCACATTTCTCAAACGAAAAATACGTTTAGAATCCAGCTCATGCATTTACGTTTACGTAGGTGTAAACCCTCGTCTCCTTGATTCTTTTAGGAGCTGCTTGTTAAGCATAAAATTCAAGCAAACACTTTAGTAAGATTTCAGAAACCCCGTCATTTATTGGCGATTTATTTTACTACAGACACCCGACAGCGGATCGCTTCCAAGTGAAACCGGTACTGTAACGAGTAACGACGGATCACCGAGTACTCCTGATCTCGATGATGGGAAAATGGAGTCAACTGATAATTTGAACGAAAGAGCAACGGTCGAGTTTAAAACACTAATGAATTCATCGAGTTGAACGCAGCGGCGTATTCAACAGGAATAATGGAAGAATATACGTGTTCCCAAAATTTAAGAAATGCGAAACAAAATCATTTCTGCAGACCTTACAATATTGATATAAGCTGTTTAGCTTGGAAGTTCACAATTTTATGGTTTCCAAATTGCGAAATGAAATCCGTCAGTGTCCATATTAATTTCGGAGCTTAGCGGATTCTTGCCGCTTAAGCGTAGGCTTAGAAATACGCTTATACTACTGTTACGGCCAGGTTCTATACATTAGCCTCGGCAAGTATAAATAAATACGATAAATGGTGTTTTATTAATTTAAACATAAACCGATACAGCTGTGGTGGAATTAAATTAAATTTTGAAATAAAATATTTTTAGGTAACACAACAAGCCACAACTGAAGATCCTGATATGGAAGACGAATCACAAGACGATTAAAATTGAAAACATACATTTTTTGGTGAAAATTCGTGTTTGTTAATTACAATTTTTTTCATTTTGGCTACATAGCTACCGTACTTTGCAAACGTTGGCTTAAATTAGAATTCCACTCAGTATTCTTTAAACTCATTTAAAATTTAAGGCTACAATTGAGACAGACAGATTTTGAAATTCATATCAAGTAGATTTTTAATGAAAACACGACTTTTTTGAACAAAGTATAGTGAAAGATTTAGATGCTTATTCAGGCCAATCACCAATTGGCCTAGGCTAACTTGCTATTCGTTCGACTTAGACCAAATAGCGTCTGCGAGATGTAGCAAAACATTAGTGATGTAAAACCAACGCTGATTGGTACACAGAAAATACAATTTTAGTGAATTGATTTTAATTCAGAATGAGTCGAATCACTCAGTCTGAGTTAGGACAATCAGAACTCAGAATTTTCAGTTGATTCAATTCATTCCGAGTTAATCAACTCTCTTAGAGTTAACTCAATTCAGAGTGAGAATCAGCTCAACCCAGAGTGAGTTAATGTATACTGATATTAATTCAGAAATAACCAACGCGCTAGCTGAATTAAATAATCAACTCATTGGAATTTGCAGTGCAAGGTTGAATTTTTTGTAAGGGGTCGAACATTTTTCTATGGCGCCGAGATCCTACCTTTATGGCGCCCCCCCCTTTCTGGCTCCGGGTCCGAACCTTACGAACTTTGGCAAAGCTTTCAGTTCGAAGTTGTGTTTTAAATTTTTAGATTGAAGTTTATTTGACTGAAGCACAAGTTGAATTGCAACGAATTACACGTTTTTTGTACTTTTTATACGCTTACTAGAATTAAACAAAGTGGTAAAATTAGCTTATGGCTAACACTGTTTTGCACACAAAACAATCGGCTCTACCCCCACCTTAAAATTTGACCAGTGTCGCCTACTGCCAGATAAGATATAGTGCCGCGGTCAAAATTTTGTCGCTTATGTGCTAACTGCTAATCTAAAATTCCCTTCTGCCCTCATGTCTGGCGCGTAGCCAACGGATCCTGCGGGGTCTATATCCGCCTAATCCATGAATGAACCACGAAATGGTTTGCGACTGTTTGAAAGAGGATTATAGATACTGATCCTAAAATCACAGTCAATAAAGTAAACCCTAAACTCTATACGGATCGCTTGTTGCCCAGTAAATAAATGTCTCATGGTATAGCGTTCCACGGCCAATGTATTAAGGGACTGAACAGTATTATAATCATATTCCTAGACCTAAGCCTAAGCCTAAGCGTAAGAATGAGCATATTCCTAAGCCTAAGCCTAAGTCAAAGCGTAAGAATGAGCCTATTCTTACGCCTAAGCCTAAGCGTAAGAATGAGCATATTTCTAAGCCTAAGCCTAAGCCAGGCAAAAAATAGTCTAAACCTTAAGCTGACTCTATTCTAGTCTCACAGAAAAACGTTCCGCCCCAGATCTTTACATGGACCCGTTCCACAATATCTGTGGTACCATAAACAGTGATTTCTATCTCGATTATTTTTGTTTACAACGTTCTGGGGACATTTTGTGGTTCCCCCTCTCATAGTTCCTGGTTTCGAGAGTTGGTTAATGATTATTTGTCCTTTTGTTTTATTGTTGCCAAACATTACAACGACTTGGTTATTTTTCTGGTTTCGAAGCGTTTATAACGTGGTGGACACTGAGAATTTCTTCTTTGAAAATTTTAAGATGAACTCATTTCAAATTTTGCTATATATGCATATATGTGTATATACATAAATACATACACAAATGCATGCATATATACATACATATATATAAGTTTTTGACGGTTCTGGGGTCACATTTAACTTAATTTTAAACACCAGTTAAATTTTATTCAGTTTTTAATTGAGTTTAAATCACCATCTAGTGAAGTTTGAGTCCTGCAGAGTCAAAATGGTCAGAGTCGATTGAATGTAGTGCTAATGCGCCTTGCACAGTATATATATGTAGTCCTTTTGTCATTATTACACTCCAAGGCTTATAGCTATGTAGTCCTTTTGTCATTATTACACTCCAAGGCTTACAGCTATGTAGCCCTTTTGTCATTATTACACTCCAAGGCTTATAGCTATGTAGTCCTTTTGTCATTATTACACTCCAAGGCTTATAGCTATGTAGTCCTTTTGTCATTATTACACTCCAAGGCTTATAGCTATGTAGTCCTTTTGTCATTATTACACTCCAAGGCTTATAGCTATGTAGTCCTTTTGTCATTATTACACTCCAAGGCTTATAGCTATGTAGTCCTTTTGTCATTATTACACTCCAAGGCTTATAGCTATGTAGTCCTTTTGTCATTATTACACTCCAAGGCTTATAGCTATGTAGTCCTTTTGTCATTATTACACTCCAAGGCTTATAGCTATGTAGTCCTTTTGTCATTATTACACTCCAAGGCTTACAGCTATGTAGTCCTTTTGTCATTATTACACTCCAAGGCTTATAGCTATGTAGTCCTTTTGTCATTATTACACTCCAAGGCTTATAGCTATGTAGTCCTTTTGTCATTATTACACTCCAAGGCTTATAGCTATGTAGTCCTTTTGTCATTATTACACTCCAAGGCTTAAAATTTAGTTAAAAAATTTAGTTAGAATTTAAGCGAGCGAAGAATCTACACTGTAAATTCCAGTGAGTTGCTTTTAACTCAGAATGAGTTCAATTAACTCAGAAGCATGAGGTATGAATTAGGTCTTTCAGACCTCAGAATTTTGACTCGATTGAACCCATTTTGAGTTAATTAATTATCTCAACCGAAATTAAATCAGCTCAAAGCGAATTCACGTTTACTGTTAACTCAGAAATAACCACAAATGCCCAATTCGCTCTCTGGGTTGATTAATCAATTCGTCAGAATTTACAGAGTAGCGACTTCAAAATTCTGGATCCGCTAACGAACCAACTTGTTGAAGCGTTTCAAAATGCCCGAACGCCCTAGAAAACATTTCCACCGTTTTAAGCGTTATATTTAACCAGATTGCTGGCATAAAATTAATTTTGAGCATAGTCAGCTGCTGTAGAATGGTGTTCTATACCAAATTCTCGCATAAAATTAACCTAAAAATGAATATGCTGTCAAATTACGTATGTTGTGCGTTCCAGCTTTATAACTGTAATGTTGAGTGCTAATAAAGTCTATTTCAACATTGAATTAATTAGCCATATTTTGGGTAATACATCTAGTGTTGTTATCAGCTGGTTGTGTAAAATTATTTTTTTTCACCAGACAGAGAGCTCTTACTTCGAGTTTGAGCAATATTTTAAAAAAATCTCCACTCTCACCTCCCCGCTTCATACCACCAGATGCGTTTAAACTACCCGTAATAATGAGCAAATTTGTAAGTAATATGCCGAGTCAAAAACCCGTTTGATGGTGTAAAAAATGACACAGGGAGGGAGCGATGGTAACTCGTGCCTGGAAATAAATATCAGGAAAATACAAAATGTGCAAAAAATATGGTTTTGCAAAATTTTTCCTCGCGTATATGCTCAGGTGTATTGCAGCTGTTTTTGTGTGCAATTTTGTTTTTATTAATATATTGCGCTACACTGAAGGTATTTTTCGCTAAGACGCTGTGTGATGAGCGTGTATTTTCAAATGGTTATATATAT
Source organism: Enoplolaimus lenunculus (assembly GCA_030248215.1). NCBI lineage: Eukaryota > Metazoa > Nematoda > Enoplea > Enoplida > Thoracostomopsidae > Enoplolaimus > Enoplolaimus lenunculus. Next base: position 6,274 of record JASANG010002146.1, read on the forward strand.
ATATATATATATATATATATACATATATATATGTGTATGTTTGTATGTATGTATATATGTATATATATGTATGTATATATATGTATATATAATATACCCAATTATGATTCAAGATTGAATTGGAAATTTTACATAGGTGTACTCATAAACCCAATTCACACGTGCAAGTTTTTGCTGCGAGAACTTGCAACTGCAAATTGCACGCAGAACTTGCATTTTTTCAACAACCAATAAGAAAGCGGCTGCAATAAAATCAATGTCCTTGCATGGTTATTCACACATGTGAACTAAATCTCTAACTTTGATTTTTAATGAATCATTTGCAGCTTCAAGTTTTTCGAATGGCATTTTAGACAAAACTTGCAAGTATAAGTTGCAACTGTGAGGTCTCGCTGCAAAAACGTGCACGTGTGAATAGAAGTATAAGGGGCGAACAGTTGTTTCAAAACTTGTTTGAGTTCAACAGTTGGTTTATATCTCTGTAGCACTGCTTAAATTTTGAAACCCGAGAAGTTACGTTAAAAGAAAGTTTTTAAGTTGGAGTTTCTTGCTGTTACAATCCGAAAAAGTAGGCAAAATCTTGTTTACAAAAATTCAAAGTGGAGAAAGAATTGTTCAAACCGGGCACGTTGCCAAGGGAGGGCCAGGGGGGGGGCACAGACCCCCCTGGAAAAATTTTGTCCCCCCGTAGAAGATTTTCAACCTTGCTTGTAAGTCACTGAAACCCTTTAAATGCCCCTCCTGAAAAAGTTTTAGCTCCCCCTTTGCAAGGTTGGCTGACTACAAGCCTGGCTCAATCCCTAAAAACACCCTTTCGCTACGCTCTTGATGATCACCATATCAGCTCACAAATAGGGAACTCGAATTAATTATACTTGTGCTTTTTCATAATTTTATAATAATCTGGTGACTAAAGTTATAAAATATGATCAACTGGCGATAAGTGCTACACACATTTGAGAATATGAATGATCTTTAATTTTTAGTATTAAAATAATACAATATTTAGCTTTGTTATAAATGTTTGGCTTTTATATCGTATAATTAATACTACTTGCGAATCGGAGACAAACTTGAATATAATATGAAACGAACCGTTCTGTTACTTTGTGTTTTACGAACGGCGTGTTGGGTAAGTGCTCTGAAGACCGAGTTGAAGTTCAGTTGAAACTTTATTAAAACTCAGTAGATTCAGCTTGAAAAGCAATCGCTTAAAGTAAAGAAGTCCCTTGCAATTTCAACCCGGTCGGTGCACTATAAATCCCAGTGAGTTGATTTTAACTCAGAATGAGTTTGATCGGTCAGTCTGCGTTAGGACTTTCAGAACTCAGAATTCTGTGTCAATATTCACTCTGACTTATTTATTCAACTTACGCGGAATCAACTGAACTCAGAGTTAGGAGCAACTCAACTCAGAGTGAGTAATAGCGTTTTACAGTTATTAACTTAGAAATAGCTAACTTTTTAGCTGAGTTGATTAATATTGAAAACCTCTGACTTACGTTAAAGAAAGTGCAAAACTTATGCAAATTGCCGATTTCAGTCAAAATCGGACTTTAGTCATATTTCTGCATTTCTGTAACACAGTCAATGTTACGGTCGCTGTTACAGAATTTTTGGCCGTATGAAACTATTTTGCTTGGCTTAGGCTTAGGCTTAGGCTTAGGTTAAGGAATATGATCATTCTTGAGCCAAATTTGACTCCCGCAAGAGTCAATCGTGCAAATCAGTGAGTCGAAATTGACTCGGGCAGAGTCGAATTTTGACTCGGTTAGTGTAGTAAAGAAAAAGCCTATTTCAGAGAGAGTCAATTTGACTCACCAGTTTTTGCAGTGTAGGCTTACGCTTAGAAATATGCATACAGTACTGTTCCGCTCCTGTTCTTTACATTGCCCGAATTTTTAAGCTCTCAGTCATGCCATGCAACATTATTTAGTCGTAGTTGTCTAATTTTGTAATTCGCGATATTTAAGGACGTCCAATTGCACAATATATATATATATAGTGCTTTAGATGAGTCTAGTACTTGCAACAATTTGCACTGCCAGTGGTCTTGGATCAACAGTGCTACACTGTAATCGTGGTGATTGTCGACACAAAATCACTCAATATCCCATTCAGCAGTGGAAAACGTTAAGCAGTAAGCGATTCGTAATGCTCTGGCAGTTACTCTCAAATGTGTGTAGCACCTATCACCAGTTATGTGATGTCCAAACAAGCGAATTGGATTTAAAGTATTCGCTAAAAGCTTAAACTAACTTGGTTTAAGTTTAATCAAATCCAGCAGTATTAAACTTATACTTTCTAGGTTAACTGAACTAACAGGTTGGTTTACTCTTAAACTAATTTAAAATCTTACGTGTTTTTAGTTAAGCTAAGCTTAGTGAACTCTTCGACAACCATAATTTCTTAGCTGTATTTGTTACTCAAACCAAAAATAAGTTTACTTAAACTAATATTCATGCTTAGTTTTAAGCTATAATTTAAGTTTAAGTTTTTAGACAGTAGTTTCGAATTTAAAATTGTGTATAATAAAGCTGAAATACAAATCGTTGACCATACACTGTTTTAATAAACGGTAATAAATGATTTACAGTTACTGGCGATAGGTGCAGCAATCTTTAACCTATTGAAATGTAAAATATAGATAAATACCCATCTTTTCGAGTTTTTGCCGAAATTTTGCAGTATCCCGTATCCGTTCATGTAAACGGGACTGCCAACCACAGGCACAGAAAACAGCGAATCTGGGATCTTCTCAACTTGTAAATCCAAACTTTGCATCGGGATTAAACGCACAAGTTTGTCAGCCGGCAGCTGTCCCTGTTGTTCGATCGGATGCCTGCAACCTTGGCCCATATTCTCCAATGCCGTATCTAGCACCTTTTCCCCAGTTCATGATACGTTTTTCGAACTTTGACGAACTGATGCAATTACAGATCTCAAAATTAAATCAGTCGCAGAAAAAATAGAAAAGATGGGTATTTATCTATATTTTACATTTCAATAGGTTAAAGATTGCTGCACCTATCACCATAACTGTCAAATCATTTATTACCGTTATTAAAACAGTGTATGGTCAAAAACAATTTGTCTAGCTTTATTATACACAATTTTAATTTGGAAAAGTTAGCTATAAAATTTTCAGAATTTAAATTATAGCTTGAAACATTCGTGAATATTGGTTTAAGTAAAAATTTATTTTTGAGATTTTAGTAACAAATACAGGCTAAGAAAGTATGGTTGTCAAAGATTTGCACTGAGTTAACTTAACTTGAAACACATTAGGTTTTGGGCCTAGGTTTGAAATTGATTTGGAGCCTAGTTTGGTTAGTTTTGTAGAAAGTATAAGTTATCCAACTAATTAAACTTAAACCAAGTTTAAGCTTTTCACAAATATTTAATCCAATTCGCTTGTTGGAGCATTCACATAACTAATCATGTACACAATTTGAGGTAACTGCCAGAGCATTACAGATGGCTATACAAATGGGATATTGAGTGATTTTTATCAATCACAGTACATATACCTGTAATCAAGCCCACTGGCAGTGCAATTGTTTGCATACTAGCACTATATACATATATATATATTATTGTGCAATTGAACATCTTAAATATTCACAAAGTTAAAACAACAACTTTGGAGCTAAACTGCATGGCATAATTGAGACTAGGTCAGGGGCCAATGCAACAGAGCCGGGACATACTGTATGGTGTCTAAGCATTAAGCCTAATTTTTGTAGTAGTGATTTCTTTCTCTAAAATTTTTTTGTACACTAACCGAGTCAAATTTTTTGCCCAAAATCATCAACTCACTAACAATTAGTATCAGAATCATTCGTTCAACTGATAATAGTCCCTAACCTAAGCCTAACCTAACCTAAGCCAACAATAGCTCATTCACCAAATTCCTAACAGCAACCGTAACACCTAATATATTTCCAAATTCCAAATTCACTAAATTCCCAATTTTTAGAATAAAATCCACAGATTCATAATTTACTCTTTTACTCTAATGGGTACACTATATTTAATAGATTCACCTAAAAATTCATTTACTCTAATTTAATATATTAAAATATTTACTCTAATTTACTCTCTAACTTTCTAATTTCCTAATTGCCCATCATAATTTAATAAGTACAGTATATTTGTAACACAGATTCACCTAGACTGACCAATTGCCCAAAATTCTAATTTAATACATTCATAATTTATATTTACACTAAATATTTTACTCTCTGTACTTTAACAATCTTTAATATATTTTCTAATTTAATAATTTCATAATTTCCAACTATATTTTAGACTGTACACTAAACACAAAGTAACAGAATAATTTATATTTTTGTACGGTATATTTACAATCTGCCAAAATTCTAATTTACTAGATAAAGCCAAATTCTGCCAAATGTTCTGCCAATATTTTAATACTAAAAACCCAAATTCATTTATATTTTTAGATGTATATAGCTTATCACCATATTTAATCATAATTTATAACTTTAGTCACCTAAAATTCTGGAGAGCACAAATTCATCATTTACTCATTATATTTAATAAGTAATCATAAGCAACCACCTAGATTCACCAAGCCTTCCAAAAGAAGCTAAAACTTCCCAGGAGGGCATTAAAGGGTTCACTAACTACAAGCCAGACAAAAATTCTTCTACGGACAAAATTTTTTTCCAGTGCCTGGCAATCCACTAAACAATTCTTTCTCACTTAAATTTTTGTAAAGCCAAGATTTTGTATTTTCAGATACACAAACCCAAACTAAACTGAGCGTAACTCTCAGGTTTCAAATTTAACTAATACTACAGAGATATAAATCCTGATTCAAACATTAACTGTTGCGCCTATACTTCTATTCACACGTGCACATTTTTGCAGCGAGACCTAGCAGTCCAACTTATACTCCATTTTGTGTAAAATCCATTCGAAAAACTTGAACTGCAATAAATTCATTAAAAATCAAAGCCATGTGTGATAACTTATTGCGCGTTCTTATTGGTTGTTGGAAAAATACATCAATTTGCAGTTCATTCTCGCCACAAAAACTACACATATAAATTGGGTTAATGTGCACCTATGTAAATTTCATTAAATATTGAATCATAATCAGTATATTATATACATATATACATACATATATACATATATACATACATACAAACATATATATATATATATATATATATATATATATAACCGTTGAATACACGCAGCCCGGCATCTATTTAAAATTATTCATTGTACACAATATATTAATAAAAACAAAATTACACAAAGACAGCTCACCTAACATATACACAAAATTTTGCAAAACATATTTTTTGCACATTTTATTTTTCCTGATATTATTTCCACGCCGCACCTCGCTCCCTCCTATATTTTTACACCATCAAACGGGTTTTTGACGTGTACTTACAAATTACTCATTACGGGGTAGTTTCATTCACCAATTATAATTTATACCTAGATTCATAATTTTTAGAATAAGTGTAACAATCTATATATTTTTGGTGCAGAATAATAGAATAATAACACTAAATATATTTACCAAATATTTTCGCTAATTAATAAAATGTTAAAATAATTTATTCACCTAACATTCACCTAGACTACCTAGACGCACAACCGCGTACACTAATTTGATATTTTATATTTTATGCGGAGATTTGGTATATTTATAGCTATGCAGATTATGCTAAAATTTAATTTATGCAGCAATCTAACTTAATCTAACACTTAGACTTAGTTGGAAATATTTATATATTTATTTATTTACTCTAATGTTCTGACACATTCATTCATTTAGCAGATATCACTACTATGCTCAACAAATAAGATAATGCAACCCAGAGCAATTAGGCATTTGTGTTTCTTCTGAGTTGACAGTAAACATAAATTCACTTAACTAATTTAATTTCAGTTGGGTAGTTCATTAATTACAAAAATGGGTTCAATAAGTCAAAATTCTAGAGGTCTGAAAGACCTAATTTAGTACCCTCATGCTTATAAGATTAATTGAACCATTCTGAGTTAAGAAAAATTTGGCTGGAATTTCACATAGATTCTTTCCACTAGCTAAATTCTAACTAAATTTTAACTATATTTTAACCCAAAATTTCCTAATGACAAAATATATTTACACTATATTTACTCTAATGTAACAAATATATTTACACTATATTTTAGAAAATTCATAATGAGGCAGATTCACATAGCTATAGTTTGTACACTATAGATAAGTAACAAAAGACTATAGTTTGTAACACCTAGATATGCTAATGTAACAAAAGACTACCTAGACTACCTAAGTGTAACAATCTAATGTTAACAAAGGACTCACTATCACCTAGAGTCTAATGTAACAAAGCCTATGTACACTATCACCTAGGGCAGAATAGCTAATGTAACAAAATATATATATATACCTAGACTACCTAGAATATAATAATTTACTCTAATGGGTACACTATAGCTAGAATAATATTTTTTTTTGTAACAATCTAGCCTATCACCTAGAATAATAATGTTCTGCCACATAGCTATAGTTTAGAATAATAATTTACTCTAATGGTATCACCTAAACTGTAGAAAGGGCTACATAGCTGTAACGTTAATATAATGTTCACCTAAAATTCATAGCTATATTTACTCTTTAATAATGTTCACCAAATTCATCTATTTTTCTGCCATTCACCATTCACCATTCTAACCATTCACCTAGGTTCAACTTACTAAATAGTAGATTCATTTTCAATTAAAAACTAAATAAATTTTAACTGGTGTTTAAAATTTAATAACCACAAACCATACAACTTATACCTAAATATTTATATATCATGCATATATTTATTTATCTATATACACAGTGTATGCATATATCACAAAATTTGGAATCATTCATCTTAAAGCTTCAAGAAGAAATTCTCATGCAC
>JASANG010001278.1:0-13212 GCA_030248215.1 Enoplolaimus lenunculus
CCCTGCGATCAATTTTCTTGGTTCTAACTGGCTGGTCATCACAGATGCGTCTTAAAGGACCCGAAAACCTCCTTAAGCGCGATCATCCAGCTGAAGTGTGCCGGAGAAGTCTTGGAGCCGACTTCATCTGGACCCTGCGATCAATTTTCTTGGTTCTCACTGGCTGGTCATCACAGATGCGTATTCAAAGGACCCGTGCATCCACCCAACCGGTACGATCACCGCCAAAGCAACAACGGAGCTATTAGCCGAGGATTTTGCTCATTTCGGTTACCCACACTCCTTGGTAACTGACAACGCTCCAAAATTCAAATCGGGAGAGTTAGGGTGGTAATGGCCATGTACACGGGATGCTCACTAGAGAAGGCCCAGGTGCCCATCCGGAAACAAATGGATCTGCCGAGCGGTTGGTTCAAACCTTCAAGCAGTCCCTGAAGAAATCGAGTCTGCCCCTAAAACCAGCGCTTCAACAATTTCTAATGCAATATCGACGCACACCCCTAGCTTCGGGGTTTTCTCCGAGCGAACTGTTGAACGGACGACAGATTCGAACACAAGTTGACGCATTGGCTCCTTCTCCAGCGCACATTGCTCAAGGCCGTCAAAGTCGTGAGAACAACCAGAGCGAGAAACCTATTGAGTCAGTAAACCTCATTTACAAGAAAGAAACATCGTGTTACGCTCTATATTGCGGTCCACGACGCGACAAAGATCCGCGATGGGTTCCTGCGATCGTCACCAAAGTTTTGGCCCTCGAAGTGTCAACGTCCGCGTGTTCCCAAAAGGACCGGTATGGCGTCGACACATTGAACAGCTACGACCTCGGTTTGGGGTGAAGGAGGACAGCGATCCGGGCGACAGTCCACCTGAGAATATACCCAGTGAAAAATCCTTTCAATCGGTCTACCCGACAAAAAGATCAAGTCCGCGCCAACCGATTGGCGCTGAATACGGTCGGCATAATCCCCGACGTTCTAAGAGAAATCGAAAACCAGTCAGCTGCAAGGTGTGTCCCTAGCAAGCGAAGGTGGTGGCCTCAATTCCGGCCGGGAGGTGACGTGATCATCACGTGAATAACGACATCATTTGCATATGAAATATGATGTAATATGTACAATTCGGAGGCAATTATCATTGAGTCATGCGTAGGTGGACTGATATATACCTCAAATTTTGAGGATGACTTGACTTGTGAATTCTGTGGTTTGGTGTTCTGTTAGTAAACTTAGTTTTCTTGCACTCATCCATCAAGAACACAACAATCCCGGTGAACATGGCAAAGAGAAGAGAACAAAGAAGAACCTCAAAATAAAGTATGAGACGGGCGAAAACCTGTTGGATTCTTCTTTACGTTACGCCGCTAACAATGCATGCTGCAACTAGGTAAAAAGTTTAAATCTAATGGTTATGCCTCGTCGGGAAAATTCTTGCCAGTTAAATCAACAGAAAACAAGAGAAAGCAAAACAACAATTATAACGCACCACAATTCATACACCTATAGAGCGAAATGCAAATATAGTATAATATATTCTTAGATCGATACAACCACCTGATTTAGCGCTCCATCCTAACACAGCGGGTTAACCCCCTTTTCAAGCGTACAGTTGCTGCGGTTGTACTTCCTGTGAACACTCGCCCCTTTCTCAAAAGGACTCCCACGATTTACACTCAACGTTAGCGATAGACTGCGGCATGTTCGAGTCGTCTAATAAGTATTTAAAAGGTAGGCGCGGTACCTTTCAACACATGCCTTATGGCATTCAGATTAGCAGGGAATTTTCGGGCTTTGACATTACAGCTTAGTACGGTCCAGGGACCGTGGATTCGATCATACGGCCGAAGTATTCTGAAAAACACACGTAACAGACGTATAAGACAATGGCACCAACAGCATCAACAACAATAATAATGATAACCGCAATGATAATGAAAGAGACTGTAGTGGCCGAGAGCCATGCAGAAGTAAGCCTTTGCGACCAGGTTTGTGGTTCGTTATGGTTATTGCGACACGCTAGGAGTGCCCGAAAAGGAAGCCTGCCTCGTTCAATGACAACACGACAGGAGGCTGGGTCCAAGGTGACATTTAAACCAGTTTGACGTGGCGGAAGGATATCCTAGGCACTCTGTTTGCTCCACGACTGGCGAAATTCCGGCCATAAAATAACACTAGAGGAATTCAAAACTTCCAGCATTAATGTCAAAACCAAGATAGAGAAAAACTAAAGGAAAGCATACATACGTATTGCATATACTTCGCTCGGCGGCAACAACGCGTACTCAAAAACTAATTTTAGCAAAAACAGTTATGCTTTAACCTCTTTTGCTGTTTTCCTGGTAATGGAGTTTTAACGTAATACTGCGCACACTATTGTAAATTTTTACCTTGTCTTGCCTTAAGAGACCCTACTCTGTGCCGAGGGGCTTGTCGATACAGATATCGGAAATACCACTACACTGAGCGTACAACTATGCGACCACAGCCATTGCATAAAGAGAGTAAACAAATTTTCATGTCGGTGCGTTCGAGGATTTTAGATTGTCCTCATTTTCTGCAATGACTCGTTTAACAAAATGTTGTTCTGCTTTTTCCGTCTGGGAGTTGTTTTTAAAAACCACTTTAATATAGCAAGCCCAGAGTAGAACCTACGCGTTGTCGCAAAACTATTTTAATAGTGTTGTAACTTCACCTATGCTGTGACATCACACCCTAAATTGTGCCTACTCCCTCTGAAGCAGGTGCTATGAAAATACATAAGCTATGTGCATTATATCTGCTATAACAGAATAGTCTACTTGCAATATTAGTTTTGTAATGTCTTTGGATCCAAATGGGGGACAAATTTTCAAATGTTTGAAATTTTCAAATGTTTGTGCACAGTATTACGTGAACGCTCTATTACGACGCACAAAAAAGTAACGACTCTCACTTTGATTCGAACCCCATCAAAAACCACAATGGGCGCAAACGTAGCCCTCTATTACTTTGGAAGTTAAAGTTTACAAAGTTCGTCCGTTGTTATTTCTTTACTACACTCTGATTACTATGCAACACACTAATTGTTTTACTGTACTTCGAAATCATATGCATTGGTTACTGCGTATGTTTGGGAAAACTGTATGAATTAAGGAAACAGTGCGCAGACAGATTTGCAATGGTCGAAAATGTTCGTTTTGAGTTTAGAGATAATTCTATAACTGGTGAAACATAAACTTTTTAGAGGGAAGTTCGCTGTGCGAGCTGCACGAAGACAAACGTGTGAACAACGCTGTATGGCATCTCCTAAGAGTCGTACAATTTTAACACAAATTTTTCAGTAAAGTTTAAAATCCATATGCTAACTCTGATAACGATCTGAGTAAAAGTTCAGCCTAATTTGCCTGCACAGATCTACAAGTGTTTGTGTTCCGCTGAATCATTCTAAGCTCTCATCTTGACACTATGTACAAGTCTTACCAACGCTGTTTGGGCCGTATATTGTAACAGAAGGAACGGAACCCGTTTTGTCCAATGCTGATTTAACACCAGTTAAAAGAACTGTTAAAAGAGCGAACATATTGTTAAATCTAATTGTCATACAACGTTGACGTACCAATCACTGTACTCAGGTGTTTCCGCATAAGTACTATTCCAAAATTATTTTTAGTGAAACATTGTGTGGGGCTTTAGAATACGTTTTCATTCACGATCTGTAAATCAATCAAATCGCCGAAATTTTGCAGTCTACAAATCAAAATCTTACCATCCAAGCGGCTACTTTTCTTTTGCTGGAAACCATATGAGCTATATTCTTTTCTATTGTTAATTGATTTACGTCTTTCAATTTCATATAATTCCCGTACGGAAATATAATGTCAGAATCGTGACGCATCGTGAATGTCCAGTTAAAAAAGTTAGCAGGAACATTATAAAGTAGTGACGCTTCTTGATACGCAGCAGACTCATGACAAGCATAAACGAATCTACAATTGAAAACTTTTGCATACGTATTCTATAAAATAAATGAACATAAATTTACTGAAGTTGGAGATCGTGCGCGCGTAGGTTCAAACAGCTATTTATGTAGTTGTGGTCTATTAGGAATGCTAATACCCAAATGCAAAGCTACCAAACGACAAGCCGAACACGGTAAAGTCTCACAGACTTAGGTTTCTAAAAGAAACGGAATATTCAAAGTTACTAAATGGCACAAAAAATAACTAACGCCATCAAAAGCAGCAATATGTGATTAAAAAGTAGAACTGCGATGCCAATTTATGGTTGGCTTATTTGTTTGTTTGTTTATTTGTTTGTTTGTTTTTTCGTTTGTTTGTTTGTTTGTTTGTTTGTTTGTTTGTTTGCTTGCTTGCTTGTTTGTTTCTTTCTTTGGTTGTTTTTGTTTGCTTGCCTGTTTGAAATCTAGACTATTTAGATCACACGATACTAAACGTGCGGCGTGCAAAGAACATCCCGCCCAAATTCATTATCCTCCCACTGCCCTAATAAACAGTTAAATATCCGATACATTTGTAGCTACCTGTGGACATTTATAGTCATGGTAAAACTCTATGAGGACATACTGTTGTTTGCAGACATCGCGTGTTGGACAAAAAAAAACATCGTTCTTTAAAATATCGTTGGAACACCTTTCATATTAATACAAACAAAAAGTTTCATTAAAATTTTGCACGTTTAGCAAGTTTCACTATAGCGTAAAAAAAGTCCATCATTGACCAGCCCTAACACGATTTGGAACGCAACCTATGGTTTAAGAAACAGATAGCCTGACCACTGAATCACATGCACCCGAAACAATTGTTTGTTACCGTTGACGACCCTAAATGATCTGAATACTTTTCCCATATCTAAGTGTACGTAATCGGTAAAATTTTATATACATGTAAACACACTACATAAAATATGTAAAATATTAATGTTCTGTAAACAGATTATTTTGTATATAGTAGCGCGCACAGGGACATGCAGATGAAGGGATATATATGCAACTTGGCAACCAAGAATTCTTCGTAGTGGGAGCAAGAATTATCTTATTCAATGTGGCATGACCTGTTTAGAAAAATTGGTCTTACCTTTGCTTCAAGTGCCGTTGAACGGCTAACTGTTTTAATTCGTCAATGTTAATGTCAGAATGGTGAAATATTACCGCGTCGGCGGAATCAAATTCATCTTTATTGTAATGAAAGCGACACATTTTTTCATACTTCGGGCAATCTTTCCAGCTTAAATGAAATTCTCGCTTGACGCGCCAAAACAAAATATTTCGAATAGGTGTACATTCTGAGTTGAAAAACATAGAGTTGTAGTTCAGTATCACATATATCACGGTTGCCACTACGACAGCTTGTAGCATAACGTGTGTTTTCATACTGTACTGCACCCCAATTGGGGGCTCACGTTCCAACTTTGGCTGCTCTGAACACGTTTTGTCGCTAATATGATAGCAGGTAAAATCTTGTCTACAAGTGAATTTGCTGTAAAATTCAGAAATTTTTAATTGTTAGCTATTCTCATGTGAATGCCGTTGTTTTCACTGAAATATTATGTGATATAGTCTGTTAGTAGTATGACATGTTTGGTAGAGTATAATCGGAAGCCTGCCTTCGGCTTTGGCTAAAAATCGCGGCTCCAGATGCGGCAGAAATTTTGAAGGAGTCACCGGCACAAAAATTGAATCGTTCAGTACACAATTTTCAAGAGGTACTTTTGAGATGTCTTGCAAAACAAACAAAAACTAAAAACTTATGCTACATTTTACAGATATTTGCAGAAAGTGGCACATGAAACTTTGTTTAAACCACCGAATTTTGTTTCACCTCAGGCATCACCTCCAGCTCCGGTTCCGCTAAAATTTGCTAATATACAGCTTTGGTATTTTGCACCTCTTGTTCTGCCCTGATGTTTGCAATGACTGCGAAGTGTGGCAAGCTTGTTTTCTTGGTATCCCGTGGAATATCATTGGATCTTAAAATTTGAAATTTGAATTTGTTCAATAATATTGGAAAGCTTTCTATATTCTTAGCATTTTGTGAGTGTTTGCAAACTTCATGGTCCTGTACCATATCACGCAACATTTGCCGGAATTTTGGATTCTAATCTGACCTTTCTATAAATGTCCCATGATTTTATGTAATATATAGCTACTTTTATGCAATGATTTCTTGAGGGCTGTAGTTTTTAAGCGAATGTCATATAACATTCGATTTGTAGACATAACCGTTATTTAGATCTCAATTGTTCGTATTGACATCAAAGCAACTTAGAGCAAACATGTTCGTGCGCCCCAGTTATAATTTAAACTCTTCATACGATTGTAAAAAGCATTGTGTTAAATTTATACGCGTTCACAATAGAAAAATTCGTTCTGCCACGAAGGTTTGGCCAGTTAGTTTAAGGTTTCGCAACTATACACCAAGTATATTCCTAAACTTAAGTCTAAGCGTTACAAAATGTAAACCTAATTCACTATACATAAAAGTAGTGGGATCGCTATGTGTTCAACGCAAACAATAATCATTCTGCGAAATATCACAGTAATACAAGTAGACGTTACTCTGAAACGCGATCCATGTATTTACTTGTTGTATGATGGCGAACGCATAACATGAGAACATTAAAAGTTGAGTTGTATATTCCGATCAAACTTGCTAACTTTTAAATATTAAAATAAAACAACTTTGGAACGGTGATTATTTTTGTATGGCATGCCAGTGATAGCAATAACGCGGTGTAAGCGCAACTATAACCGCGTTTTAATAAGAAATTCAATGTTATCTTTTAGTCGTTCAATCTAAAATAGTATATGTTTAGATACCACCAGTAATTTTACTCGCCTTTATTCGGTTTATTTCACTAGAAAGTACTTCAAATATTTCGTAGTTTGTTTATATAGTGTAACGCTTACGATGCCAGTCGGCACTCCAGGGAACGTTTTAAACAATCGTAGTTACTAAGCACAAGCACACTTTAAATTTGTAGATCACCTACAGTACGCCCCAAAATAATTCACACTAATAAATACTTCCCACGACCGAAATGGAATACGTACATAGCTCAACTGCTAATCATCACAGATAGCCTGATACACCAATGTATACCTATGTACCAATCGGTAAACTCGAAAAGAAATTGGCCCCCCAAACGGGATTGAATAATAATCGTCAATACTTACGCAACACGTCAAATACTCCTATCCAGAGATTCACACTAACACTTCCCTTAATTCTCGAACACGCACCAAATATGCTGCTATATCGTTAATCAATACACGCAATATGTACGAGGAATACTCCAACAAAATTATGACGGGTATCTCCTACTTATTTTTATGCGTACGCGAAATTACTGTACGTTAAGGATCAAATTAAAACAAAATTTGAGGCTCCTATAAAGGACTTCACCAATAGCGTTGAATTTAATGTCTGCCAAAAACGCTTTAGAAAATTCAAATTATAAATCTCTTAACCCGTTCGACTCTTAAGGCACATCGCAATCTCAAGTAAAATTTTTGTACTGTAAAACAAGCAAATCAAACACAATTCAATACCAGATCAAACAAAAATGCAACGAGCAGCAATTTGTACCCGTACATCACGGTGCCCCAGAAAGCTTGCAACTCGTGCTTCTATACCTGCAACTTGAAACATTACTAATAAATTCGAAGAATTCAGAAAATTCTTCAAATCTTTAAAATTCGCTCAAACTTTAGCGGAATTCGCAAAAAACTAAATTTTGAAAACAATTTTTAGCTTAAAATTTTTTAGAAATGCTCGGAATTAGATGTTATGTCCCGAAATCCAACTTTTCAAAACAGTTTTGATATTTGCACGAATGAAAATCATAAAATATTTTCAGTATTGTGTCTTCACCCAAAGTTTATAAACATTTTAATTCTACAAAAAAGGAGGCGCCCACAATTCACTTAGGAAAACAATAAATCTAACAAAAAATGGGTTTACACAGATTGACACATATAGCGGCCAATGTTACTCTGAGGGGCGTCCCGTTTTCCCGCGGGACAGCAATATGACAGCACTGTTGCCCATATATTTGTGCTTGAACGGAAGAACAGCTTCGAGACTATGTTTTTGCAGGGTCGGGCGGGACAGCCAAGACAGCTTCGAGCGTGTGTTCTCGTTGGGTTGGCCGCGACAGCCCGGACAGCTTCGAGCCTATGTTTTGCTGGGTCGGGCGGAAAAGCCGGGACAGTTTCGAGCCTATGTTTTTGCTGGGTCTGTTGGATCAGCCGGGACAGTTTCGAGCCTATGTTTTTGCTGGGTCGGTCGGATCAGCCGGGACAGTTTCGAGCCTATGTTTTTGCTGGGTCTGTCGGATCAGCCGGGACAGTTTCGAGCCTTATCATTCCTGTTTGCAACGATGTAGCGATTTTAAGCCTTACCTGTTAGAAAATGTATTTGAAACACAATAACAGTGTTGGCCAATGTTACTTTAAAGGCCGTCCCATTTTCCCGAGACAGAAATGTACCAGGAGTACCCGTCTCATTTTCCCGGGACAGCAATATACCAGGAGTACATTCCAAAAATATAATTGGGACAGCGGGACAATTGGGACAGATGAGACAGAGGGACAAATGGGACAGTTGGGACAGCTGGGACAGATGGGACAGATGGGACACTTGGGACAGTTGGGCATATAGGACAGTTGTGACAGATAGGACAGTTGGGACAGCTATGACCCTATATTTTTGGTGGGTCGGGCGGGACAGCCGGGACAGCTTCGAGCGTGTGTTTTTGTTGGGTCGGTCGGGACAGTCGGGACACCTTCGAGCCTATGTTTTTCCTGGGTCGGTCGGGACAATCGCCACAGCTTCGTGCCTGTGTTTTTGCTGGGTCGGATGGGACAGCCGGGACAGCTTCTAGCCTATGTTTTTGCTGGGTCGGTTGCAACAGCTTCGAGCCTATTTTTGCTGGGTCGGGCGGGAGAGCCCGGACAGCTTCGAGCCTATGCTTTTTCTGGGTCGGGTGGGACAGCCGGGACAGCTTCGAGGCTGTGTTTTTGCTGGGTCTGGCGGGACAGCCGGGAAAGCTTCAAGCCTATTTTTTTCTGGGTAGAGCGGGACCGCCGGGACAGCTTCGAGCCTTATCATTCCTGTTTGCAACGATGTAGCGATTTTTAAGGCTTACCTGTTTGAAAATGTATTTGAAACACAATAACAGTGTTGGCCAATGTTACTTTAAAGGCCGTCCCATTTTCCTGGGACATAAATGTACCAGGAGACCCGTCCCATTTTCCCGGGACTGCATTGTACCAGGAGTACATTCCAAAAATATAATTGGGACAGCGGGACAATTGGGACAGATGAGACAGTGGGACAGATGGGACAGTTGGGACACTTGGGACAGTTGAGACAGATGGGACAGTTGGGACAGATGGGACAGTTGAGACAGATGGGACATTTGAGACAGATAGGACAGTTGGGACAGATGGGACAGATAGGACAGTTGGGACAGATGGGACAGATGGGACAGCGGAACAGATGGGACAATTGGGACAAATGGGACAGATGTGACAGATGGGACAGATTGGACAGATGGGACAGTTGGGACAGATGGGACAGTTGGGACAATTGGGACACTTAGGACAGATGGGGCAGTTGGGACGGATGGGACAGCGGGACAGGTGGGAGAGTTGGGACAGTTTGGACAGATGGGTCAGATGGGACAGTTGGGACAGTTCGGACAGTTGGGACAGATGGGACAGATGGGTCAGATGGGACAGTTGGGACAGTTTGGACAGCGGGTCCGATGGGACAGTTGGGACAGATGGGACAGATGGGACAGTTGGGACAGATGGGACAGTTGGACAGATGGGACAGTTGGGACAGATGGGACAGTTGAGACAGTTGGGACAATTAAGACAGTTGGGACAGTTGGGACAGTTTGGACAGTTTGGACAGATGGGGCAGTTGGGACAGATGGGACAGCGGGAAAGGTGGTAGAGTTGGGGCAGTTTGGACAGATGGGTCAGATGGGACAGTTGGGACAGTTTGGACAGTTTGGACAGATGGGGCAGTTGGAACGGATGGGACAGCGGGACAGGTGGGAGAGTTGGGACCGATGGGACAGTTGGGACAGTTGGGACAGATGGGACAGGTTGGACAGCGGGACCGATGGGACAGTTGGAACAGATAGGACAGTTGGACAGATGAGACAGTTGGGACAGATGGGACAGTTGGGACAATTAAGACAGTTGGGGCAATTGGGACAGATGGGACACTTGGGACAGATGGGACAAATGGGACAAATGGGACAATCGGGACAGTTGGGACAGATGGGACTGTTGGGACAGATGGGACAGCTGGGACAGTTGGGACAGATGGGACAGTTGGGACACTTGGGACTGATGGGACAGATATATGTGTATATATGTATATATAATATATATGTATATATGTATATATATGTAAATATATGTATATAGAATATATACATATATATTCATATATATACATATATCTACACACATATATAATATATATGTATATACCTGCTGTCCCATCTGTCCCGTCTGTCCCAAGTGTCCCAAGTGTCCCATATTTCCCAACTGTCCCATCTGTCCCGCTGTTCCATCTGTCTCATCTGTCCCAAGTGTCCCAACTGTCCCGTCTGTCCCAACGGTTCCACCTGTCGCCACTGTACCATCTGTCCCATCTGTCCCATCTGTCCCAACTGTCCCATCTGTACCACTGGGGTCGGGAGGGACAGCCGGGAAAGCTTCGAGCCTATGTTTTTGCTGGGTCGGGCGGGACCGCCGGGACAGCTTCGAGCGTGTGTTTTCGTTGGGTCCGCCGGGACAGCTTCGAGCCTATGCTTATGCTGGCTCGGGCGGGACAGCCGAGAAAGCTTCGAGCCTATGTTTTTGCTGGGTCGGGCGGGACAACCGGGACAACTTCGAGCGAGTGTTTCCGTTGGGTCGGTCGCGACAGCCAGGACAGCTTCGAGCCTATGTTTTTGATGGGTCGGGCAGAAAGCCGGGACAGCTTCGGGCGTGTGTTTTTGTTGGGTCGGTCGGGACAACTTCGAGCCTATATTTTTGTTGGGTCGGGCGGGACAGCCGGTACAGCTTCGAGCCTATGTTTTTGCTGGGTCGGGCGGGACAGCCGGTACAGCTTCGAGCCTATGTTTTTGCTGGGTCGGTCGGATCAGCTGGGACAGTTTCGAGCCTATGTTTTGCTGGGTCGGACGGGACCACCGGGACAACATCGAGCGTGTGTTTCCGTTGGGTCGGTCAGGACAGCCGGACAGCTTCGAGCCTATGTTTTCGATGGGTCGGGCAGACAGCCGGGACAGCTTTCGGCGTGTGTTTTTGTTGGGTCGGTCGGGACAACTTCGAGCCTATATTTTTGTTGGGTCGGGCGGGACAGCCGGTACAGCTTAGAGCCTATGTTTCTGCTGGGTCGGGCGCGACAGCCGGTACAGCTTCGAGCCTATGTTTTTGCTGGGTCGGTCGGATCAGCCGGGACAGCTTCGAGCCTATGTTTTTGCTGGGTCGGTCGGATCAGCCTGGACAGATTCGAGCCTTATCATTCCTGTCTGCAACGATGTAGCGATTTTTAAGGCTTACCTGTTTGAAAATATATTTGAAACACAATAACAGTGTTGGCTAATGTTACTTTAAAGGCCCTCCCATTTTCCCGGGACAGAAATGTACCAGGAGTACAAGTCCCATTTTCCCGGGACAGCAATGTACCAAAAGTACAATCCAAAAATATAATTGGGACAGCGGTACAATTGGGACAGATGTGACAGTGGGACAGATGGGAGAGTTGGGACAGCTGGGACAGATGGGACAGATGGGACACTTGGGACAGTTGGGACAGATGGGACAGATGGGACAGTTGGGATAGTTGGGACAGATGGGACGGATAGGACAGTTGGGACAGATGGGACAGTTTGGACAGATAGGACAGATGGGTCAGTTGGGACAGATGGGGCAGTTGGGACAGTTGGGACAGTTGGGACAAACGGGACACTTGGGACAGTTGGGACAAACGGGACACTTGGGACAGTTGGGACACATGGGACAGCTTCGATCCTATATTTTTGCTGGGTCGGGCGGGACAGCCGGGACAGCTTCGAGCGTGTGTTTTCGTTGGGTCGGTCGGGACAGCTTCGAGCCTATGTTTTTCCTGAGTCGGGTAGGACAACCGGGACAGCTTCGACACTATGTTTTCGCTAGGTCGGGCGGGACCGCCGGGACAGCTTCGAGCGTGTGTTTTCGTTGGGTCCGCCGGGACAGCTTCGAGCCTATGCTTATGCTGGGGGTGGGGGCGGGACAGCCGGGAAGATTCTCGCCTATGTTTTTGCTGGGTCGGGCGGGACCACCGGGACAACTTCGAGTGTGTGTTTTCGTTGGGTCGGTAGGGACAACCGGGACAGCTTCGAGCCTATGTTTTTGATGGGTCGGGCAGACAGCCGGGACAGCTTCTGGCGTGTGTTTTTGTTGGGTCGGTCGGGACAGCTTCGAGCCTATATTTTTGTTGGGTCGGTCGGATCAGCTGGGACAGTTTCGAGCCTATGCTTTGCTGGGTCGGACGGGACCACCAGGACACCTTCGATCGTGTGTTTTCGTTGGGTCGGTAGGGACATCCGGGACAGCTTCGAGCCTATGTTTTTGATGGGTCGGGCAGACAGCCGGGGCAGCTTCTGGCGTGTGTTTTTGTTGGGTCGGTCGGGACAACTTCGAGCCTATATTTTTGTTGGGTCGGGCGGGACAGCCAGTACAGCTTCGAGCCTATGTTTCTGCTGGGTCGGTCGGATCAGCCGGGACAGCTTCGAGCCTATGTTTTTGCTGGGTCGGTCGGATCAGCATGGACAAATTCAAGCCTTATCATTCCTGTTTGCAACGATGTAGCGATTTTTAAGGCTTACCTGTTTGAAAATGTACCGTCCCATTTTCCCGGGACAGAAATGTACCAGGAGTACCCGTCTCATTTTCCCGGGACAGCAATGTACCAAAAGTACATTCCAAAGATATAATTGGGACAGCGGGACAATTGGGACAGATGAGACAGATGGGACAGATGGGACACTTGGGACAGTTGGGACAGATGGGACAGTTGGGACAGATAGGACAGTTGAGACCGCTTCGAGCCTATATTTTTGCTGGGTCGGGCGGGACAGCCGAAACAGCTTCGAGCGTGTGTTTTCGTTGGGTCGGTCGGGACAGTCGGGACAGCTTCGAGCCTATGTTTTT
>JASANG010003712.1:0-13176 GCA_030248215.1 Enoplolaimus lenunculus
CTGAATGATTTAACTTTTATTAATTCTATAGTATTGTTGTGTCATGTTTCGGGAGGACGCTGATTGGCATCAAATTAATCTAGTTTTAAAATTTTATACGCATGCTTGGAAATTGTAATACAAGCGGTATTCAACTAAAATTCTTACAATACCCGGAACATATCGTTTTCTATGACCACATCGGGCACTTTTTATTCTAGTATATTATGTACGTTTAACGTTATCAAATTCAAAAAATTTGAGCTGTCTGATATGATATATACTGTTTGTACTGCATTAATATATGATATTAGACATATTTTCTGGTAACGTAAACACGCTGATATTTGAAATTTGAATTATTTGTAATTTGAACTATGTTTGTAGACAATTTTTCGTCCGAAATGCATCTAACAGCTAATGAAATTATTAACTACGTTTTCTGTCTTATCAATTTATTAGTGTTCATGAGGGTGTAAACGGATAGCAAAACTAACGGGAACGGAAACAAAAAAGGATATTGAAGAATAAAAGTTTCAAATATGTTTTATTTTTCTGCCATTACAATTGAGGTGTCCAAATATTCAACGGTATTTTAAAATTTTTTAAAGAAAAATGGCGGATGTATAGATTTGCTGTAACCAAAAATTGCAAGATATATACGTGATTTAGATCTAATTCTTTATTGTATAAAATATCAAAATTTCCGTTACTTCTATAACGAAAACAGAAACAGACACCGATTTTTACCGGAAATGAAAACGGAAACGTATAAATATCTGGTTACACTATGGTGTGCACATAATACATTGTCCCGCGTAATATGTGAAATATGCCAAACTTTTTCTGTATCACATCATATGATGTTTCCATAAATAGCTCACGGTATTATGTGACAAATGGTTACTTTTATGCAATGATTTAATCTGAAAGCAGAGGTTTGTAAGCCAATGTCATATGACGTTCAATTTTTGCCGGTACACAAACTAACCGTTTTTTGTTGACGTACTTGCAATCAACATAGGTTTACGCATGTTCCGGGCTGCCAAGGTATAATTGAACACCGTATGTCGAGTGGAAAAATATATCATTTTCTAACTTTTGCAAAATTTTGGCAGAAACGAAAGGAAAACGTTGCATAATCTGTAGCCAATAAAATTTCATACACGAAGTTGGGGGCCCCAAATTATTTGTCAAAGTTATGAAATGTTCAGCGGTCAGAAATGTTTTCGCAACAAAAGCAGCCCCTTAAAGGGTCAGGATAACCGTTAAGGAATCAGACACGTAGCCAGGGAGAACAGAAGCAGAAGGTGTGTCAAAAATTTAACCACTATAAGTTTCGCACCAATGAAAGATTGCATTGTGCGAAATTTGTTAATACATAAACGCCTTTCGGATATTCGATAGATATCCTATATATTTTATATTTTATGTAGGTATTAATTTTGTCGAATTTTTGGCCCATATAAAGATCAGGGGCTGAACGTTTTCAAGACTAGAAAAGAGTAAGCTAAAGGTTTAGACTAATTTTTTTGCTTGGCTTAGGCTTATAGGCTTGGGCTTAGGAATATGCCCATTCTTACGCTTACGCCTAGGCTTAGGCTTATATGCTTAGGTTTAGGCTTAGGCTTCGGTTCCTGTTCTTTTCATTGGACGAATTTTTTATAAAACAATGCTTTTATTTCTTTCAAAATGGTTACACTGTTTGTTATGTATTTTTGTTAGTAAAATTTTCCTTGCAATTTTTTATTAAAATTCAAAAATTCGCAAACGTGTACACTGCAAAAAATGGTGAGTCAAAATTGACTCTCTCGGAAATAAGCTCTACGGGACTACACAAACTGAGTCAATATTTAACTCCGAAAATCAAATTCGACTCATTTTGACTCTGGCAGAGTCGTAGGTTGACTCAATTTGTGCAGTCAGGAAAAGCCTATTTCCGAGAGAGTCAAATTGACTCACCATTTTTGCAGTGTAGCGTTAAGCAGTTTAAAATATCCGAAATCGACTAACTTGTGCAATTGCCCACGCTGCAAAAAAGTTCAACTTTTTCGGATCGCTTGCAACCAACACTTTAACTGTGACAAAAATGCCGAAATATGCCGCTCTGTAGATAATTATTCCTTGAACAGACACTAGAAATCCTCTAAAAATTAAATTTTAAAACACGTAAAATTAAAATGTGAACTTTTTATGCGGCCTCTATATCCGAAGACTAGCGTTAAAATAGCGACTTAACGACCCGAATACGAGCGGAACTGATATTTATTAGCCTCTTATGTGGATACCTCGACTATCCTGCTATATTTGGTTACGGACTGTTACGAATTTTTTATTGATTCGATGGTTCGACCCAACAGCCGCGTTTTTATATCCTTTATTTTGGACGGAATTCACTTGCTCTGAAGCATTTTTGTTTACTGCCATGTCCGTTAAGTTTTTTCATTAAATAAAGTTAATACGGGTTGCCTGAGTGAGAGTTACATAATTCGGGAAGTTTAGGCCATTGTTCTGCTTTGGTCTCTATCGTGGACTCTCACACAAGATCTCCACCCACTGTAGAAAACAATTTTAGGGATACAGACTCGTATTGATTTGGACTTAAAACACGATTCCCACTCTTATACGTGATATACATTAATTTGTGTACGCGATATGAAAATTCTAGCAATAGTTGTACATTAAAATTGAAAATGTAACCAAATTTTAATAATTTTGAATGGTTTGTTAAAGTAAGTTTTAAGCAACAACTGCTGCAGGTACTTCTGAAAATAGGAACCTGTCTTTTGAGAGCTTACGAAAAATATCAATCAGCAAGCGGCCATAGCCGACGAGAATTTCCTCACTTTGACTGTTTTTTTTCAATTTCATTCAATGATGTTTTTATTCTGCGATCGTAAAACAAAACGTAACTTTTAGTTTCTGTTGAAAAACACTTGCACGAACCTATAAAGTCCGGAGATTCCGTCGCTTTTACCAATTTTAACAATACAATCGCCGAGACCTTTGAATTCTCGGCCTGCGCCCCTTCCAACATCTGTTGAAAGTCGGGTTCGTGCGAAATCTAACGGATACACAACGCATAAAGAAGTTGCACCTGCAGCACCGCCGCTTGCTAAATTTCCTAAAATTTAATTTTATTTTTAAATAATCAGCATCTGATAAGACACTTAAGTTTAGAGGTTAAAATTATCGACAAATTTGTTGTCTCAAACCAAACGGTGCAAAGTTGTCTTCAGATGCATAAAGTATTTAGTGCGAATCAACACAGAAGGTTAAAACCGTTCCACCATCTCACTGTTAATTCCAAAAAGTTAATTAATCAACTCCGACTGAAAATTAGTTATTTCTGAGTTAATTGCAGTAAAATTTAACTCGATCTGAGTTGAGTTGCTTCTCACTCAGAGTTAGTTGATTCGAAGGGAGTTGATTGGTTTAATCCGAATCAGTTGAAACAATTCAAAATTATGATTTCTGATAGTCCTAACTCAGACTGACTGAGTCATCTAATTCTGCGTTACAATCAATTTGTTAGAATTTACAGTGATGTATGCTCACACCAAAAAATGGTGAGTCAAATTGACTCTTTCCGAAATTCGGACTGAGAAGTCGAATTTGATTCTGGCGGAGTCGAATTTGGACTCAGTTTTTGTAGTCCGGAAAAGCCTATTTGGGAGAGAGTCAGTTTGACTCACCATTTTTTACAGTGCATTAACAATCCAGCCAGCCACCCAGCCTCGGGAACTGGCCCTGAACAGTATCAGAAATGGTACTAATAGGTCGTTCAGGCATAGGTTTAGGTTTAGATTGACGCTTTTAGGCCGGCGCGCGCAGAATTTTTGGAGACAAAACTAAATTGAAACTATGTTTAGTCATAAATTTTCACCTGCAAAAAATCGCCAAAATTGCGTATCGCGACTGACGCCAGCGAGAAACATCTGTTGATATGTGTCTTTGAAAGCGAAATTGAGCGCTTGAGTAGGAAAATAGCGAATGATGTTGGTCAAATTACCTCGCCAAAACGATAAAAAACCCTGTTCTTGTGGAACTCGAACAAAACAGTCAACGATGCCTTTGTGGCGTTGGTCGGCGGCAATAGTTTTTTGAACATATTGCAACTGATATATTAAAATTTGACGCATCAATACGCAATTATAAATCTTTTTTCAAGGTCAAACAAAAACGAACGTTTCACTACTCTCTAAAAGCTTAACTTGATTAATGCTAATCTACCAGCATTAAACTAACTTTTTAGATAAACTAAACTAACAGGTAGGTTTATGCTTAAAATCATTTAAAATTTTATTTTCAGTTTAAACAAACCTTAATGAACTCTTAGACACACGGCTGCACTTGTTACTTAATCTAAAAATATGCTTACTTAAACTTAAAAACACGTTACTTTAAAACATAAAATTCTAGTTTAGTTAGTCCGTCCAGCCATTTAAGTTTTACTTAAACTGATATTCAAGTTTAGTTAAGCAAGAATTTAAGTTTAAATTTTTAGAGCGTACAGGATTCAAGCGCCGCTATCGCTTAAACGGGTTTTTAAGGCAAGAAAATTTTTTAAGGATTCGTTTTCAAAATTAAACGACTTTTCGCCGTGTGAACAAACCTGGTTCGTATATCAAAATAGCGTTTGAACAAACGCTAAACGTTTGAAGCGATTTGATAGTTTATTTAAACTAGAAAGTTATTTGAAAGATGCTATTTGAAACGTGAAAAGCATTCTAAATTGCGTGTTTTTTCCCACAATGCTTATATTTTACTCTAGCAACGCCACACAGAATTTGTATGAGTTTACCTGAAGAAGTAGTTTAACTCGTTCAATCGGAGCAACAACTGTTTTTGATATCGCAGCTGCAGTGCCGCCGCTGACGAGATTTTTGGCAAATTTCACAGCTGCAGAGCTTTTGGCAACTGTTTGGTCTTCTGATGTCATTTTTTTGCTGATATTGGGTTAATACATAAATAGAAATGTAAAATATAAACAGCACATGTATGATACTTACAGAACTAAGGGCCAATGCATAGAACAGGGCCATAACAGTATATATAAGTATATTTCTAAGCTTAAGCCTTAGCCTAAGCCTAAGAATAAGCGTGTAAATGAGCATATACCTGAGCGTAAGCCTAAGCCAAAGGAAAAAATAGATTTTGCTTAATGTTGCAAATAAAATTTCTATTTAAGCGTTGTCAAATATTTTGGTTCTCAGCTGTATTTAGAAATCCCCACATATTTGTAAATTAAAATCTATTGAAATATCGCTACTGGAATTGCGGGAATGTTCGTCATCAGGGTGTAAACGGATAGTATAAACAACAGAAACGTAAAACGGATATTAAATTCCAGCTTAAAGTTTCAAAGATGCTGTATTTTTGCCAACACAATTGAGGCATGCAAGTATTCATAGGGCTTTCTACAATTTTAAAGAAAAACAGCTGATGCGTCGAAAATTTTAAGATTTTGGATGAATTTCGTAATTTTTATTTCATACCGAACAATATTGCAGCGTCTTTGTAATGAAAACTTGCTAAATATATAACGTGATTTATAACTAATTTTGAGCACAAAAATAACAACATTTCCGGCTTTTTGCAACGAGAACAGAAACCGATTTTTACCGGAAACGAATATTCGGTTACACGTTGTTCGTTTGAAATTGAACCTGACGCTGAATGTCGGCTTTCTGCCAGAGTCGGAGACAAACCTTTCGCTGTACCCTGCTCTAGTCTGTATTAAATACACCTGATTGTACATATAAAAACGGGAAATACTAATCGGAGATAACAAAACATTGATGTTTTTTAACGATTACAACGAAATCAGAGAAAACTTTTATCAGGGAAAAAACATTATGTAAACTGTCTACAACAGTGTCCCTTCTGTACCCCAAAATGGCAAAATCGAACTTCAAATCACAGAAATTTAGCTTTTACTACAATACAACCCGCAGAGGTTTGCCTCCGGCTCCGGCTATAAATAGACCTCCGGTTCCGGTAGATTTTCTGCCGGAGGTTCTGGCAATTTTGGTCTTTAAACTTTCCATAGTTTGACAAAGTCGCATCTTTCTTCGTTTGGGTTTTACTGTTTTTTAAGTGGTGTTTTTCTGGTTACCGGATTTCGTTTCAGTTAAAAATCTGAGTCTGTTTCTCTTTCGTTATAGATACCGCTATGTTTTGTTATTTTTATGCTCAAAATTAGTTAAAATTCACGAGTATATCTCGCAATCTTTTCATTTTTACTGCAGTGACCCGAATAAGAGGGGGTACTGAAATTTATTTGGCCTCTCCAGAGGGTACCCCCTGTTATTCGATTACTGACTGTTATATACTTTGAACCCACGCTCCGCAACCCTTCGGTAGTGCTGTTAATCCGGTACGGCAATTATCCGTTGAAATAAACGTTTATTTGTCTTGTGTCAATCGCTTTAGCGATCATACAAGGTTATACTTCGGAATGTACTTTCAAAACTTAAGTTCGCTTTGAAGCTTAGAACTCAACTTCATTTGGTCCTGGAGTCATTTTTATACTTACTCTACAATTAGGGATAATTGACAGTTATGGACTCCAATTAGGTTTATGAACTCTATCATCTTACGGACTCTTATTAGGGATACAGGCTACTATTGATTGGGACTCAAAATGGGGACCCCCTCTTATTACCACCCTCTTATTCGGATCACTACATTTCGGTGCATCAGCGAATTATCATTTAAAATTTTAGAAAGCATGGTGAATATTTGCATGCCTCGATTGTGTTGGCAGAAAATTAAAACTTCTTTGAAACTTTTATACTTCAATATCTGTAATCCGGTTTCATTATTTTGATCACTATCCGTTTCTGTTATTTTTATTATCCGCTTACACCCTGGTTGTAACTAATTTTACCTTATGTATTACACGTGAGTTTGCCTGCATTCAGCAGTAAATCAACGGTGTCAATTATTTAAAGTGCATACTTATGATGTTGTTAATACATCATGCACTATTCCTGGACTGGAACTACAACATAAATCACAACCAAATTGTGACCTGTACACGATCGCTGCTCAGTTCCATTTTTTTATATTTTTAAACAATATATTCGGCAAGAAAAAATACCGGAGCCAAATGCCGTTTTTTTGCCGGAGCCGGACATCCGGTTACCGCCTGCCGTGTACAGAACAGGGCCGGAGCCGTAGCTTAAGCATATTCCGAACCCAAAGCGTAGAGATGAACCTAAGCAAAACAGTTAACCTAATGATTTTGCTGCCTCTTTTAATCCCACAGGAAAAAATTCCGGCCCTGTTCTATATAGCGGCCGTTCCGTGCCATTCAGCTTTGATATTTATTTATTTTGTTCTACCAACCGCCAAAATTGCTCATATTAACCAAACACTGTAAAGTTTACTACTTCTTACACACACAGTAACAAAACTATAAGCAATCATTATTTCTTTCTAAAACATATACACCATAACCGTTTTCGCACCATTTGATTATAAAGTAACCACGGAAAAATTGTGTCAGATTGCTTTATGAACATTATTCTTAAAGCCAACCTCTTAGTTACTCTTAGACTGTTGTGTCATTATTCTTCTATCGTATTCTAAATAAAGCATATTACGACAGAAAAAAAACAGTATTAAAACCAAATTAAACCGCTTCAAAGGCGACAATTAAGAACTTTCAAGTGTTTCATTAAAAATATTGGCTTTTCCCTAAAAAAGAAATCGCAAAGCCGTTAATGGATGCAAAATCTGGTATGAAAATTATACGAAGAGAATCCCATGACTATTTTAATATCAACATTTTATAACACAATGCAAGTGCAACACGCTGCAAAAGTGGCATATGGTGAAAAATGGCACCTACCAGCCAGCTAGCCAAAAACTTGTGAATTTGAATTCGGCGAAAAATCTGCTACGAGGATTTGTGGTTTCGTTGTCGCATAAAATTAATCGTTACGCAGTTGAGGACGTTTGATCAAGTAGAAACAAAATGAAAAAATTC
Source organism: Enoplolaimus lenunculus (assembly GCA_030248215.1). Taxonomy (NCBI): domain Eukaryota; kingdom Metazoa; phylum Nematoda; class Enoplea; order Enoplida; family Thoracostomopsidae; genus Enoplolaimus; species Enoplolaimus lenunculus. The sequence continues at coordinate 7,976 of JASANG010003712.1, forward strand.
ATTCCGGAAGGAAGATATGAAGAACACCAATTTCGTACACTTCTTCGAAACGTCTTGTGGCTGTTACGCAAGCTATTTGCTAAAATAATATATTTTAAAACAAAGCTTTTTCTATTCTTGCCACCTGTTCGGAGAAACGAAACACCGAAAAAAGCCGGAAAAACAGTTTTTCATTGCATTTTTTCAGTGCGTAACTCTGGTTTATAGTGCTTTATAAACATTCCACGTCCGCGCAGACAGATAAAAATATCCCATGTCGACACAACCGCAAACACTAACCCGCGTAGTGTCTCGTCCGTCCAAATTTGCGACATCCGGCTGCTCATAAGTTGATTATCACTTTGACGACACCATCCAAAATCCCTTGCATTCATCAGAATACCCTAAAGGTGGCACTACACTTTTGATGATGTCGGCGCCGTCCATCACCATTCGGTGCCGTTCGGCACAGTACCACAACACACGTTTATTGCCGCACGGTGCCGGACTGACAACGCGGCAGCACGTGCAACTCCACAGTAAATCCTTCACAATAAACCACGTAATTCTCATTATTGATTATGACTTGAAACCAGAATGAATTGCAGCAACACCAAACGTCAAGTTCCGATGCGTTACGTTAGAAAACCCAGCGTTGGTAATCTTTGCTGAAAAATCATCCTGAAATAACGCAACATATAAGCGACAAAGGTGGATGCAGGACGTAAAAAATAATTGTCACGGGTTTAATGTCAACACAGCAAAAAGTTCCTGACTCAAACATTGTTTAAAACTGATTAATACCTGGCGTATGCATACAAATCACGTCGAGTAGACTACACAGAATCTACAAAACGTTTCATAGGTTATCGTGTGCACAGCTTAAGGGCTGTTCCCGTATGCTGAAAAGTGTGTTGCACATTTTCTAAAACTGGTGATAGGTCTTGCGACTTGGGAGCCAAACAATTTCTACCGTCAAACTGTAGCACACTTTGTCCATCGATTTATGCTGCTTCTCCTCAGTTGTAAGGTTCACAGCTCGCACAGTACCAACAATGGGTACTACACACATTCAAGATTATATTATCTTCACCTCGCAATTATTTACCTATGCTAGATAAAAAATAGTAATTACTTGATCTGGAAACTGTCGTATACTTTCGACGAGATACTGATAAGAATGCCAGTCGCCGGCAATCAAATGACCCATTACAGGTATTATATTAAAGGAGTACCAGTCATACGCGCTGAAATAATCACAAACTTTCAGTCAATATCGCATATAACGAATGAAAGAAGCAAAATTTTATACACATGCGTGCAGAATTTAAAATTCGAATACCTATTAAACATGTATAAAACAAATAGCTCTGATTACAAATCGACTTACTTTCTTAATTTCCCCGTTAAATTCCAAGCAACCTAACAACTTTTGTACACTATAATCGTCAGATTAATTCAATTTTTGACACAAAGTACACTAAGGCTAACAAATTTGCAATTATCTAATCGGCAATATTTCACATAGAAGCAGCAAACGTTATCTTTGAAAACACCGTTTTATACAACTAACCTACTAATTAGCGCATTATTGACGCGGCTGAACTCTAAGCACATAAAACGACCACCCTTTCGCAAAACACGATACGCTTCTTGTAAAACCTGCATTCACATACTATTACAATTACAGTGGCAGCAAAACACTCACTAACGAAAACAGTTGACATTTCTGTGGAATAATACCGACATACACGAAACAAAAGAAAAACTTTCGTGCTAAGCTCTCAATAGTCAGTGCCTGCAGTACGCATCTCTCACCAATTGGTGCTAGACGATAAAAATTTCTCTATCTGCTGAGACATACGAAATCTAAAACCAGTAGCACACGACAAATGCTTGCATCACAAAGAACATGGCAACTGGTCCAGTAAGGAAACCTTTTCATTAACAAAATCGTCTTAATTATAAAACTACTATGTCAATTAGATACCTTGTCAATGTGAGTACAGTTACGAATTCCAAACGCAATTGTATACACATCGAAACAATTATCTGCAAATGGCAAATTCTCTGCGTCACCCTGTTTCCAATCAATACCTAAACCAGCGAAAATACTATACAATGTCTTATAACGAACACCAGAGATGAAATGCTTTAGTTAATCTCCGCCACATATTTTAGAGGTCTGGGAAAGTAAACCCAAACAAAAACCAAGACACGTTTTGCCTATGGGATGCTTGACACAGTGTGTACAAGCACGATTTGATAACGAAACGTCACAACACAAAAAATTAAATGACCCGAACAAAACATATTATCATCCAATTAGCGCATTTCGAACTCATTCACTCTAAATAGAATGTTAAAGTTTCTGTCTAAACCAGTGAAAAAATTTAATAAGCTACAAGTTTAAACCTTGAATGCCAATTTGTTCGGCCTTTAATCTCCCACAGTTGAGCATTTCTTTATTGATATCACACACTATGATATGTCCCGACACCTGGCTATCATTCACGTGCCATCGTTTTCTAACATAATCATGACTACGAAACGCAATATCACCTAAAACCAATAAAACTCTATTCGCACGAATTATATAAATAAGTAACACAATGTTTTGATCTATATTTCTGCATCGTACGCATATCTTTCTGAGCTATTGATTCCAAATGAAATGTTTCGTTTCTGCATCTAACAACCAATGAAACCATACATATTTGCTGCTCTACGTTCGACATATTTGCTGCTTTAAATTCGACATATACAGCTTCCCGTGAAGGGTTCAAAAATTGATACCTACTGCAGTACGGAATACAATTACCGGAACCGGAACCGGAATTGGAATTTTACCGGAACCGGGAAAACCGGAAAAGTGAAGATTCAAAAATTGATACCTTGCCAGGGTGCAACCGGAATCACTTCTTCTACCGGACCGGACCGGAATTTGAATTTTACCGGAACCGGAACCGGAACTAAAAATGCATTTCACCAAAAATTTCCATTTTTTAATCTTATTTTTTGCTCTATTATTTTGTGAAATAACCTTAGTCGAACATAGGTATTTATTTTTATTTGCTGTATTTTAAATTTTCATCATCGACTCAAAGTGAAATCCACCATCAATGGCTTATTCGGAGTACAGTGGCTGTCGCCTTGTAAAGCAGAGTAAGAAAACGGCCAAATACAACCCCGGTATCTCAAACCGGAAAAATTTGAACCAACCGGAAGAACGCCCAAAGATTCAGAAATTGATACCTATGCCCGTATTAGCAAATGTCTGCAGCACCTATTATCAATTCAATGTGAGCAGCATCTAGCACCAGTTGGCAGTGTGCAACCGGAATTACAATTTACCGGAATCGGAAATTGAAAAAATTACCGGAACGGAACCGGAAAATTAAAAAAACATGCCACCGAAAATTCATTTTTCATTTTCTTTTTTTGTAATATTATTGGTGAAATAACCTTAGTTAGTGGTAGGTATTAACTTTATCTGCTGTATTTTAAATTTTTATTACCCACGGAAGCGAAATCTACCTTTGATGGTTTATTTTCGGCAATTGTCAAGGTTTGTATTCTATACTTTAAATCTATTTAATTTTTGTCGTCATTTGTTAGTAAAATATCTTAATTTCCACCGACCAAATTTTAATACCGGAATTTCTAGTTCCTGTAAAAATGTACCGGCACCGAAACAGGAAGGTGAAAAAATGCCGAAGCCCGAACCGGTATTCCGGTGGCACACTGCCAGTTGGTGATAGGCCTGAACTTTCTAATCATTGAAAGGGGAGTTTGGACATTCAGCGCACTTTTCAGGATTAATTTGCCATAATTTTGTGCTAATTTTGAGGTCAGCAACAAGGGTACTGCTATTGGGGTTTGTAAAGTGCCAAACCCCTTTTTATGTTTTTTGCACCCCGGTTTTAAGAGATGGTTTCAGTTTGCAACACAAAAAACCCCCTTTCGATATATTTATGGAACTACGTAAGACCCCTTATTAAAAAATTCTGGCCACTCCAATGATCAGCAGCTGTTACAGTTCGTGAGTTTGAAAACCATCACTAAATAGAAAGCGATAGGTGACATTTGAGAATATGAGCCCTAATTATAAGTATATAGTCACCTCGGTGAAAAAACGATACTTTGCACCCTTCGTGTACGGAGCTCTAAGATATTTGAGAAGATTGAGCTTTGTTGGATTGTAGTTATTCAAGATGACTCCAATACTTAATCGGTGACCAAAACAAGGGTGCTCTTGTACGCTTTATTGCACAACTAAAATTTTCTATCGTTTTCTTCCGTCGTTTTTTAACCTGTATTCCTGGCTTCTCCACCGCGGGGGGGCCCCAGCACTTTTCGAAATTTTCATTTCCCCCCCGGCGAAAATTTTGCCGCCCCCAGAAAAGCCCCCCCCCCCCGCGAATTATCAGCCGCCCCCCAGCAAATTTTTCGGCCGGGGCCCCCAGGACTCTTTGAGGTCAAAAATTTTCAAAATGTTAAAACGTAAAGACCTGGACTTCTTTTGAGGCGGACATTCGGCAAAATATGAAATTTTATATTACGCTGAGTACTCATAATTTTTAATAGCGTTACAAATACCCGTAAGAACCTCAAACAGATTTTATAATGAACTGATAAGCACAATTATATAAAGACCGCTTCAAGGCATACAGCATTCGAAATTACCTTGCAGCAGCAAGTTCAATCCGCCTGAGCCTTATGATAAACTGAAACTGTGACTAATATACAAAATATATATTAATCACAGTTTCAATTATAAATTATCTATATTTTATATAATTGTGCTTCTTTCAACTTCTGGTTAAGTTGTCAGTAATATTAGTTAAAATTATTGTTATTAGCGTTTACGAGAAACTTTTGTCATGTTGAGCGATGAGTAATCTTAAGTTGAGTTGGAAACACGGTCTAGAATGAAAAAAAATGGTCCAAGAAGCCGGTTGGCAAAATTTTATGCCTGCCCCTCAGAGGACCCCCCAGACCAACTGGGGGGCCCCTCAGGAAAACTGCCCCCCAGCAACTCCAGCTGGCCCCCCCAGGAAACTCCTGGGGCCCCCCATGAATCGCCCCCCGGCGGAAATTTTCAAGCTGTGGAGAAGCCAGTTTTCGGGTGTTGTTTTTTCACCGATCTGACTATATACCAGGAATTACACTGCCAAAGGCTATATGCCGGTTTACAAATAGATATCTATACCCGAACAACA
>JASANG010001855.1:0-13049 GCA_030248215.1 Enoplolaimus lenunculus
TCACTTGCGCACTTTACAGTTTTTGGCCCAGGCCAATTTGTGATTGACCGACGTTGAAGACTGTCAAGGACACATTTTTCATTTATATAATATGTCAGTCACACGTTCCGGTAAAAATATATATAGTTTCCGCAATTGTCTGTTGTGTCCACGGACAACTGAAATGGGGTGGATATATAGGTTAGTGCAACCCAAACCAGTGGTTAAAAGTTGACCGACATAGGATATATAACGGTATTTTATAGCAATCAATATTATATATAAAAAGCTATTTTACCGAAAACCTTATCGCCGTGCAATAGGTATATATATAGTACCTATATAATATATATACCTGCATATTATATATTTAAAGTTGATCCGCCTACCTATTTTTTACAGTGGTCGAATTCGAGCGGAAGAATATTTATAAGGTAAGGTCCTAAACACTGCTTAGATGATCTGAGTCACGAACTTGGAGATATATATATATACTTTATAATCTAAAAAGAAGTTTATATATAGGTATATATACCTATATATATACTTAAACTCGCGTTAAACTTAAAAAACACGTTAGTTTTTAAAACTTAAAATTCTAGTTTTATTCCGTCCAGCCATTTAAGTTTTATATCAGAAGCAGTTGCTGCGGCTGCAACTTCGATTACGTTTGTTGATCTTGACACTGTGATTTTGAAACGTAGCCCTATATATATACTTCAACTGATAGGTATATATATATTTAAGCTTACCTAATTTATACTGGACCAGGAACAAAATTTTTGCAGGAATTCCGGCCGGAACAGGAATTGCGGTTGAACCCTAAACTTAAGTTCCTACATTCAATGATGCAGGAACCGGAATTTTTACGGTATTATCATTTTTGAACAAATTTTGCATCTGCAAGCTTCCAAAGCATCACGTGATTTGGAATATCAGCAACCTTTTGGCAAGTTTTCTAAAAAGCCCAACAATATATATATATATATTCGGTGATGAAAATTATTTTAAATACCGGTTCCTGTTCCTGCTCCGGTTCGTGCATAAAAATTCAATTTCTGTTCCTGTTCCGGTTCCGGTAGTTCCTGTTAGAACAAACGAGTGTTTTTGCAATTTAGCTCAATTTTGTTAATAAATTCTGTCCCTGATGGGTTTTCGCAAAATTTTTTGATGATATATTTATAATATATATATATATATATATATATATATATATATATATATATATATATATATATATATATATATATATATATATATATATATATATATATATATAATTTATATATATTTCTTTTGATCTTGTTTTTTAAAATTACAGCACTCAACAACCACAACAACGGCAATATATATCCTACGCCATGGCTTCATTCCGTTACTACTACAATAGTGAAGATGGACTGGATAACGGGTATGCTTTTGAGAGCATGTCCCAATATCGTCGGGAGGTGTATGGCGACGGCCAGATCCAGCAACACACTCTCAGTCCCTACCATGGTCCTCCGGTCACCCGCGACTCCCAGCGCCCAGCCCTACGGGTATCGGCAATCCCAGGCACCGCGCAGGTTCTTAGCCTGCTATTTGTGGGGTTGGCATTTCACACCCCATTGGGCGCGACCTGGTCCATCATGCAGGCCATTGGTGCGGCGTGGCACCATATTCGCAACGACCGTGACGCTGTCAACAGCTGGATGATGGCGCCCGCGTCCGAGTGCCGCCGATACGTTTGTGTCGGCTTCCCGCCGCCTCGTGACACGCCACATAACATCGGGCGTGAGACGATGTTGGAGCCATTGGTGTATGCTCTGACTTATCACCGATTCGCCTCAACGGGGATGCGGGAACACTTGCGCGGGGTCTCAGAATATCAGGTCCTTTATTGTGACCCTTGGGACCCCGCGCTTGGCACCGGCGAGGACGTTAATGGGCACCAGAATACTCTGGAAATTGTTACCAGTTTCAACAACATAGCTGGTCGCGCCCTAGAGGATCTGTCGCGCCATTTCTTTCACGGCGACCAGTATTATAGGCGCCATATCATTGTAGGCGACGAGTCAGCCTTCGGACTATGGACTGCGTACCGCAATGATCCGGACGTCGCTGTCATAGCGTTTCCGGGCGCCGATATCTCTGCCCTATGCCGAATTGCAAGACTGGTAGCCACCCCATTAGTGGTCCGCATAACCATATGCGGGGGCTACCATTCAGTTTTTCCGTGGATATCGCGCAGCCGTGACCCGCGGGCCGATGACGAGTACTTTAATGAGCGGTTGGGAAACATCAGCGCTCTTAACTTGGAAGAACTCATCACAGAATACCGAAACCCTGACGTTACGGCTCACATGGTGCATAAGCAGGTTTCAGAGCTTGCTCTCGAGTTCCGGAGCAGCGGTCCACGTGTAACGCTCCTCCCCATGATGCCGCTGAACGAGCTCTACGAAGCCGCTCGTGCCATACGGGACGCTTATGTAGCGATGTTGGCATTCTTAGGGCTTAATGCCCCATACTTTTTCCACCGCTACATTAGCTCGTGCTTTGAGGGCGTATTTGTTAATGACCTCGTTGAACGGTATATCCTCACCGGTGGGCCGCTTACATTGCCGTACCTGGTTCAACGAATGTTGAAACAACTGAACGCCCCATTCCGTCGCGATCTTCGTGTCCGGGGCCTCCCGCCGCCTTCGCCATTGCGATATCTTCATTTGGATCTCACCGACCTCCCCCTCGCTCCGAAGCAGTCAACCATCGACGAGCGAATGAAGGAATTCAGACGCCGGCGCATCGCGGCGTCCGGCAGAACTGAGGAGGACGATGAAGAGGACTGGATGGAAATTCCGCCGGAGATGGAGACGGAGGGCATAGAACAGGCGGACCCAGAATTGTTCGCGGCGCTGCAATTCTATGAGCAAGCGATGGTGGAGGCCTTGGCGCACGGTGAACTGTAAACAGTGACACAGCTAACTACCGAGAGTATTGCACTGACACTGTAGGATCGCCCAAGCACGAATTTTAATGGCCACACGGTGGCCGGATATATAATATAGGACTGTATAAACCTTTTGAAATTCACTGAGTCTTAGGTTAGGTATTTACCTATTTATATACCTATACCTATAATATATATTGTTCCCCATAGAACTAGGTTTTCTGGCCTAGTTAATACAGTGTCAGTGCCTTGGATTTGACTCTGCGACACAGGCGCAGGGACGTATAGGTATATATATTTATATATATAGGTACCGTTCAGGAGTTTGAAAAACTTGAGGTATATATAGGTATATATAGTATATATAAACAAGTCATTTTTTATAGATTGGAATGGGTTTTTTCGAAAAATGAAAAATAGTGAAAGCTGAACCTGAACGGACTATATATATACATATACGCTCCTGTATGCAGCTCAAAACATGTATATATACCTATATTATATATATATTTTATTATAAATGGTCATATTCTGATGTTGCATTTTTCTTCTGCACACGTTTTGATTCGATATATATAATTAAATGTATATATATAGGTATGCCTGAAAGCTTTACATTATTGAATTAAGTTAATTGTTACCCAACGTGCGGGTAGTCAGGCTATAGGATATATAACCTGGTAAAATCGAACAACAGTTGGCAGGGCCTTAAAACACGCTGCCTGAAATTTATTAGGTATATATATAAAGTAGCTAGGAAAGTTCAAAAATTAACCTTTATATATAAAATATAATTTGCCTGATTGCGGGAATTTTAATGATCCCGTCCCGCGTGGCTCAACGGAGCATTTTTATTTTTATATATGTCTTATTTATATATAGGTATATCCTATACCTATATTATAATTGTATTGTCATTGTTTCTTTAATCTTATATACTGTTGTTTTTGTATTACGGGGCTATGCTTGAACGTCTTGAAATAGACTGAAACACAAACGTTTCGACCGCTGTCATGTATATAGTCGTCGTAATAGCTAAAAGTCAATGAACTCTTCTGAAACGAACGAGCTTTTAAGCACAAGGACATGGCAGTTGAAACCTTAAACTGGTGGATTGCTTACGATTGACAGGGCCTTAAAACACGCTGCCTGAAATTTATATATATATAAAGTAGCTAGGAAAGTTTAAAAATTACCTTTATATATAAAATATAATTTGCCTGATTGCGGGAATTTTAATGATCCCGTCCCGCGTGGCTCAACGGAGCATTTTTATTTTTATATATGTCTCATTTATATATAGGTATATCCTATACCTATATTATAATTGTATTGTCATTGTTTCTTTAATCTTATATACTGTTGTTTTTGTATTACGGGGCTATGCTTGAACGTCTTGAAATAGACTGAAACACAAACGTTTCGACCGCTGTCATGTATATAGTCGTCGTAATAGCTAAAAGTCAATGAACTCTTCTGAAACGAACGAGCTTTTAAGCACAAGGACATGGCAGTTGAAACCTTAAACTGGTGGATTGCTTACGATTGACAGGGCCTTAAAACACGCTGCCTGAAATTTATATATATATAAAGTAGCTAGGAAAGTTCAAAAATTAACCTTTATAAAATATAATTTGCGGGATTGCGGGAATTTTAATGATTAGATACGTCCCGCGTGGCTCAACGGAGCATTTTTATTTTTATATATATACCTATGTCTTATTTATATATACCTATATTATAATTGTATTGTCATTGTTTCTTTAATCTATATATATATATATATATATATATATATATATATATATATATATATATATATATATATATATATATATATACACTGTTGTTTTTGTATTACGGGGCTATGCTTGAACGTCTTGAAATAGACTGAAACACAAACGTTTCGACCGCTGTCATGTATATATAATCGTCGTAATAGCTAAAAATCAATGAACTCTTCTGAAACGAACGAGCTTTTAAGCACAAGGACATGGCAGTTGAAACCTTAAACTGGTGGATTGCTTACGATTGACAGGGCCTTAAAACACGCTGCCTGAAATTTATATATAAAAAGTAGCTAGGAAAGTTCATTTTGTCATTTTATGGTTATATATTATGTTTTATATACCTATACCTTATCATACCTGCCTATTGTGCGAATTTTTCATATATATTAATTTATATATATGTCGTCGTGAATGTGCATAGGCATGTGTAGAAATTTCACTGTTAGAGAAATTGAAAGGCATATATATTATAGGTAGGCATATATAACACTTGCTTAGACTTGATTTTTACAAAAAAAATCGTTGTAGGTATATATATTAAAATGGATTAAATTTTTCTTTAATATGAGTTTTGTGCTGTCACTAATCTTTCAATCGAACCGTTGGTATATATATATATATAGGTATATAGGTATATATATACAACAGGCATCTGCTCCGTAATCACCAAGGTTCACTCATTTTAATAAACCTTTAACTAAAAGAAATTATAAATTATAGCGCATGGATGAAATCAAAGCGAAAAAAAGCTTAACTTGATTTAGGTATATAAGCTTAAGCTAATCCACCAGTATAAACTAACGTTCCAGATTAAACTAAACTAACTGGTAGGTTTAAGCTTAAACTCATTTAAAATGTTACTTATTTTCAGTTTAAGCTAAACTTAGTGAACTCTTACTGCTGCACTTGTTACTTTAATCTAAGAATAAGTTTACTTATATAAATCTCGTGTTAAGCTTGAAAACACGTTAGTTTAAGTGAAACTTAAAATTCTAGTTTAGTTAGTCCGTCCAGCCATTTAAGTTTTACTTAACTGATATAATATATATATATATATATTCAAGTTTAGTTAAGCTATTTAAGCTTTCGATTGAAGTAGCAGAAAACGGTAGGTGTGACAAGAAAGGACAAGTCGAGATATAGGTATATATAGGTACTACCCTAATGTCTTTTATCCTATTTTTGTGTATATATACATAATATATATTATGTGTCATGAATCAATGTTTAAACGTTATATATATATATCACACTGTTAATAAATCAAATCTTCACATTGTGTTCAGTTTTGAACGTGGAGCGTACTAGATTCTATTCCTGGCCTAGAGCCATGGCAGAAAATTATTATATGATGGTTTATAGTAGCGAAATCAGCGAAAGATTTAGAAACAGAAATAGTTTTCGTCACTGAGGACCTTAAAAAATTTGGGTTAAATTTTGAAAAATCAGTTTTGATTCAAACTCAAAACATAGAATATTTGGGTTTTGGGTTAAAAATTCTGCGACGATCTATATATATACCTATATATATTTGCCGGACAGAAAATTGGAAAAAATGTTAAAAGTTGTATATAAAATACTTTTGGCTTAAAAAACATGAAAATGTTATCGTCGCGTTGGCCGTCGCGTTTTAATTCATACAGCACAAGAACTCCAATTTTCGATACTATTGTGATGCAGCAAATTTTGGCTTCGGTGCCGTTTTAATGACTAGTTCATGTTTTTATCAGGCTCATGGTTTATTGTCTACTGATATAAGAAATGAGAGTTCTGCTTTGCGAGAAACTTTTGCTGTTCTATTTTCTTACAGACAATGAAGCTGTTTCGCGCATAATATAGGTATATATACAAGTTGTTAAAGTGCCCCTAACCGGGCCATAGAAAAAGATATGTTTTGAAAATATATTTGATGTGTAACGTGTAAAGTTTAGAAACAAGGGACTCGAACAAATTTTGAAAGTTAAATTCATGTACTGCCTTTTTTTCACAAAAATCGGGCTTATTTTCCAGGACAGCATATTTCAGATTGCCAAAAAAGTTTTGGCGGTCACAAGCAAGCTGTGATGTGTCACACAGAAACATATTCACAGCTTTGGGCGGCCATAAATCAAACAGTATTATATTTGATGTTTTCCTTCGGTTAAAAAGAAATTTGACAATGTAATCGCTTTATTTCATGATAAAATTTTGAAGAACCCTTGAGAAGTCTGCGTACCTGAATTGTACTGGCAAAGTGCAGTATTTTCTGAAACTTTATATATTCGTTTATAATTTTGCGTAATTTAGCATTCGTTTGCAGCATGAACCAGGAAGCAACCGTAGGTTAAAATACCGGAGTCAGAGTTGAACCAAAATTTGCCTTAGTCGGAGAGGTCGATTTTATGCCGGAGACGAAGGCTGACGTCGCATTATACTGTGCTATGAACAATGGGCCACTCAAAAACAAAGGTTAAGATTTCGATAAAACTAAAGTTGGTTATAAAGCTTCATACTGCCATCTATGTTTGTAAATTATCATTTTTGTATAAAATCCACACAGGGTTAGAAATTTGTGCCGTGAATAATGGCACTTATTAGTGCCAGTAGTAGTAAATAGGTAAACATTTGTTTCATGGTGCTTGAATAAGATGAAATTCACATCTCCACATCGCATGTTCAAAGCGTCTATCCCCATGAGTCATTTTTTTGCGATAACGGGTAATTCAGAAAATTACGAAACTATCAAACAAAGCTGTGAATATGTTTCTGTGTGACACATCACAGCTTGCTTGTGACCGCCAAAACTTTTTTGGCAATCTGAAATATGCTGTCCTGGAAAATAAGCCCGATTTTTGTGAAAAAAAGGCAGTACATGAATTTAACTTTCAAAATTTGTTCGAGTCCCTTGTTTCTAAACTTTACACGTTACACATCAAATATATTTTCAAAACATATCTTTTTCTATGGCCCGGTTAGGGGCACTTTAACAACTTGTTTCACAACTTTACAAAAGTAACTTTGTTCTGATACGGGTATAGATACTGGAAAGATCGAACAACAAACAAAATTGAATTGATACTAACTTACCAAGATTATTAAGTCACTCATAACCACTAACTTACCAAGATTATTAAGTCACTCATAACCGAAGCACCAACCCCACCAATTATTAGTTTAATCCATCCGCATTCATGATAGTTTGCTCTACCTAGCTATGTATATTCCTGTTTTTAAAACAATTTTCTTTACAGATTTTAAAAAAGTCAACGCACAATATGACGAAAAACCAGATAATGTAGCATCAACTGTTGCATAACAATACGCTAAGCCAACACACTAGGCAATGCTGAAAAAATAATTGTTGGCTCTATGTACCGGGGCTGCGTAGTTTTATAGTTTACTTCGACGCCGTTTATCTGAGTCAAAATACGAAGAAAATTTGCACAAAAATTAGAGCAAATTTTCGCCTAGTTTGCTACTACAGAATTTGAATGGAACCTGTCGTTGTATGTAGTAAGCTTATAGTATGATGTTGCTACATGCGATAAATTATACATATCTAAACTAGCTGCATGAAAATATGAACGATTTTTAGAATCAAAAATTTTGGGTAAAACATATTATAAGAGACACTACCGTGTCCTTATGATATTGTCAAGGGGAAGCGTTTAAGCCATATATATATCTACCTTATTAAGATACTTTTAACCCGCAGTGGTTACCACGGGAAAATTGTCATGCACTTGAGCAAATATTCGGATTGGGATGACTGGACCTAACGGTTTTTTAGATATCTTACTAATATGTGGAAAGTTCCTACGATTGATTTTTTTGCAAATATATATATAATTTGAACACTAAAATGTAGTCGTTTCTATTCGAAATTTTATTGCCGATATAAAGGGGTGTGGATGCTTTCTGTTTCTCTTGGAGTAATGAAGTTGCATGGGCGGTTCCACCTTTTAAATATAATATATATATGTCTTAAAAATGCCGGATCGCGCTTTTCAAACACTTCTTTCCACACGTTGCAATATATATATAAATTCGTTGGCTATTTCTACCTTGCGGCATCCCAAATGACGTACGTATATATATATATATATATATATATATATATATATATATATATATATATATATATATATATATATATATATATATATATATATATAGATATATATATAATATATTTTAGCTATTCGTGTAGGCACTTTTATATATATAATATATATACCAAAATTTTTAAAAAATTACAAGGGTTTGAGACTATGCACTGAAAATATTCGAAGGTTTTGTGATAGTTTAGCATATATATTCCAATTCCAAAAAATATATTAAGTACGCTATAAATTAAATTGGCATTTCCAAATGTTTGCAGTGCTTAATGTTGCGGATTAATAGGAAAGCGAAACGACGTGTGGAGTATATATCCACTAAAGCAACCTATTTTTGTCAAAAAGTTTTTAAGATGTGCGAAAATTGTTCTATTAAAATGCAATTGTATAAAATTTAAGGTTCTCATTTAATTGATGCTCAAAGTGCTTTCTAAGCCGTTACAGATTTGGATTAGCAAAAATTTCAAATTATAAGGCCCCAATTCTCAAATGTAATATACCGCCTACCATTGGTTGGTGATAGGTCTTGTACGCTTTGAACCAGGGTATGATGTCCGTTCGAAATTTAGTACAATTTTTGCGTTTTATTTTTCCTTTGAGATGCGCAGTGGCAGAGGTTAAAACCTATTGCTATATAACTGGTGATATATATATATAATAGATGCTATTTGTAATGAAGAATACGGCAGGTATTTTCGTAGGAGCCTATTGTGCTCAATAATTGTTAGGGTTGCGTTAAGGTCCATTATTGCTAGTTCGCAAACAAATACGGCGTTCTGCAGCAGGGATTACCTATATATAGTTTTGCGCTGTGAGCGTTGTATATATACCTATTTTACAAAAATGCCGGATCGCATTTTTAGCTATATATATATTCGTGTAGGCACTTTTATATATATATTATATATATATACCTATATATATACCAAAATTTTTAAATTTTAAGGGTTTGAGACTATGCATTGAAAATATTCGAAGGTTTTGTGATAGTTTAATAGCATATTCCTTATTATTCCAAAAAATATATATATTACGCTATAAATTAAATTGGCATTTCCAAATGTTTGCAGTGCTTAATGTTGCGGATAGGGAAGCGAAACGACGTGTGGAGTTACTCTTTAAAAGCTTAAACTAACTTGATTTAAGCTTATTTTAGTCTATATATATATATATATATATATATATATATATATATATATATATATATATATATATATATATATAATATTAAACTAACTTTCAAGATTAACTAAACTAACTGGTAGGTTTAAGCTTAAACTCATTTAAAATGTTACTTATCTTCAGTTTAGGTAAGCTAAACTTAATGAACTTTTAAATACACTGCTGCACTTGTTACTTAATCTAAAAATAAGTTTATACTTAAATGTCGTGTTAAACTTGAAAACACGTTGGTTTAAGTGAAACTTAAAATTCTAGTTTAGTTTAGTCCGTCCAGCCATTTAAGTTACATAAACTGATATTCAAGTTTAGTTAAGCTATAATTTAAGCTTAAGTTTTTAGAGAGTAGGTATATATATATATATTATCCACTAAAGCAACTTATTTTTGACAAAAAGTTTTTAAGATGTGCGAAAATTGTTCTATTAAAATGCAATTGTATAAAATTTAAGGTTCTCATTTATTTTTGGTTTAAAAAACAACAGTAATTTTCCATATATACTTTTATCATGATTTGCCATATATATATATTATATATATATATATATATATATATATATATATATATATATATATATATATATACGTATATATACGTATATATATATATATATATATATATATATATATACTATATAAAAGCTTAAACTAACTTGATTTAAGCTTAGCTTAATCCACCAGTATTAAACTAAACTTTCAAGATTAACTCAACTAACTGGTAGGTTTAAGCTTAAACTCATTTAAATGTTACTTATTTTCAGTTTAGCTAAACTATAGTGAACTCTTCTAACATGTCTGCTAGCTTTGTTTGATATATACTATGATATATTTATATATATATCGTGTTATACTTCAAAGCATATACGTTTAAGTGAACTTATTTATATATATAGTATATATATGCAGCAGTATATATAGTTTACTATAGTTTAGCTTATACTGAATATATTTAACATTTTAAATGAGTTTTAACTTCATATTCCATTTGAGTTAATCTTGAAAAAGTTTCATACTATATAACTTAACTTATATAGGAGTTAGTTTATATATATATATATATATATATATATATATATATATATATATATATATATATATATATATATATATATATATATATATATATATATATATATATATTATATATATATATGGCAAAACATGATAATTATATATGGAAAATTACTGATGGGTTTTAAACCAAAAATAAATGAGAACCTTAAATTTTATACAATTGCATTTTTAATAGAACAATTTTCGCACATCTTAAAAACTTTTTGAGCAAAAATAAGTTGCTTTAGTGTATAATATATATATACCTACTCTCTAAAAACTTAAGCTTAAATTATAGCTTAACTAAACTTGAATATCAGTTTATGTAACTTAAATGGCTGGACGAACTAAACTAAACTAGAATTTTAAGTTTCACTTAAACCAACGTGTTTTCAAGTTTAACACGACATTTAAGTATAAACTTATTTTTAGATTAAGTAACAAGTGCAGCAGTGTATTTTAAAGTTCATTAAGTTTAGCTTACCTAAACTGAAGATAAGTAACATTTTAAATGAGTTTAAGCTTAAACCTACCAGTTAGTTTAGTTAATCTTAAACATTATTAATCTTGAAAGTTAGTTTATATATATATATATATATATATATATATATATATATATATATATATATATATATATAAATATATATATACTGGTGGATTAGCTTAAGCTTAAATCAAGTTAGTTTAAGCTTTTAGAGAGTAACTCCACACGTCGTTTCGCTTCCCTATCCGCAACATTAAGCACTGCAAACATTTGGAAATGCCAATTTAATTTATAGCGTAATAATATATATATTTTTTGGAATAATAAGGAATATGCTATTAAACTATCACAAAACCTTCGAATATTTTCAATGCATAGTCTCAAACCCTTAAAATTTAAAAATTTTGGTATATATATATATATATATAGGTATATATATATAATATATATATATATAAAAGTGCCTACACGAATAGGTATATATATATAGCTAAAAATGCGATCCGGCATTTTTGTAAAATAGGTATATATACAACGCTCACAGCGCAAAACTATATATAGGTAATCCCTCATAACGCCTTATTTGTTTGCAGACTAGTTACAATAATGGACCTTAACGCAATTTCTGACAATTATTGAACATATAGGCTCCGACTCAAGAGATCTGCCGTATTCTTCATTACAAATAGCATCTATTATATATATATATATCACCAGTTATATAGCAATAGGTTTTAACCTCTGCCACTGCGCATCTCAAAGGAAAAATAAAACGCAAAAAATTGTACTAAATTTCCAACTGACATCATACCTGCAACAAAGCGTACAAGATCCTATCACCAATGGTAACGGTATATTACATTTGAGAATTGGGGCCTTATAATTTGAAATTTTTGCTAATCCAAATCTGATACTCGGGCGGCAAAGCACTTGAGCATCCAATGATTAAATAGAGACTTTAAATCTTATACAAGATACATTTTTTAATAGAACAATTTCCGCACGTCTTAAGCTTTTTTTTCAAGAATATTGCCTTTCAGTGGATATATACTCCACACGTTTTTTGCGCCTACTAATCCGCAAAAACATAACACTGCAAACATTTGGAAATGCCAATTTAGCGTATAGCGTACTTAATATTTTTGGAATTGGAATATATATATATATATGCTAAAATATCAGCAAAACCTTCGATATTCTTCGTGCATAGTCTCCAAACCCTATTAATTTTTTAAAAATTTTGGTATATCCTATTATATATATAAAAAGTACACGAATAGCTAAAATATATATATATATTATATATATATATATATATATATATATATATATATATATATATATATATATATATATATACCTACGTCATTTGCAAATACACAAGTAGCCAACAAATTTATATATATATATATATTGGTATGATTTTTGAAAACACAACCCGCATTTTAACATATATATATTATATTTAAAAATCCGACACATGCAACTTCATTACTCCAAGAGCAATATTATTATGTACGTCCTTGGTTCAGTTCGTGCTC
>JASANG010000409.1:0-13134 GCA_030248215.1 Enoplolaimus lenunculus
AAGAGTTTCGATATCGGTTGGCATGGGAATGGTTTCTTCATTACATGATGGCCCGGGATTAGACTCTATATCCCCTGCCATAAGAAGCAAAAGCCGGAGAGCCGTCCCGTGTCTGTTGCTTTTTAAACCAGAACAGAACAACCCACTAGCTTTGCTTAGCTGCACTTCGACTCAACAAAAGAGAAATGTGGACAAAAGCGCTGTTATTCCAGCTTGGACTGGTTCCCATAGTTTGGCTGAATCCTATGACAATACAAAAAATAAAAAACAAATTCAATATACGACCTGAATTTTTTATCGATTCTGTTTGTACGCAACATTTTTTCTGTTGGAGTTCATTGTTCTCCTTCGGCATCACCAGCTTCAGCTCAATAACCAACCACATAATCGTCAGTGCGAGCGCCACGTTCCACGGTTGCCAACACGTGTTTTGTTCAGTCGGGGTCACCAGTGTATTGTCAGCCGCTCCAAGTATCGTACAATATTCGCTAGAGCTTGAGAATACCAACAACGACCATAGGGCCGTACCGCCAAACGTAAACCATAACATATTAATGCAAACAGAACCTTTAATTTTCTGTAACACCAACGCAAAATATCAACAATAAAAATACCACACCTTTAGAGACTTGAAACTGCTTATATACCCATTAACTTATTTGCGTATTCCATTTTAAGCTGAGAATCACCATTTGCAATTTGCATAATACAAAACGAGACCGGTTCCCTTACAGCGTGCATGTGTGTCAAAACTAAACACTGCGCAAAACTTGTGCGTATGTATTGCAAAACTAAACACTGTACGAGAGTTGTGTGCATGTATGTATGTCACAATTAAACACTGCACAAAAGTTGTGTGCATGTATACGTGTCTTAACTAACCGCAGCACAACAGTTGTGTGCATAAATTTGTGTCAAATCTAAACATTACGCTAAAGTGTGACAGAGCAGCAGCAAGAGCAGAAAAAATATTTTTAGTAATATACATATATGAGTCTTATTTTTGATAAGGTCCATACTTGCATAATAATTGAATTAATCTGAAGCCGGAGCTCGAATGGGTGAAACCTTGTCACACCAAGGAAGCTGCGGTGTATCTTTTAAATTTGCAAGACAACGTGCATTTTAGTTTCTCGCCTTAAAGCAACACTGAAATAGGTTTACGGGGACGGTTGTTTTAGTTACAGATAAAGTTTTAAACAATTGAAAATACATATTTTAGGCACTGTTCTACTCGACTCAAGTATTCTCAGACTCTGGACTGTCTAGTTATCATGCTCAGTTAGCAACAATTGGTAAGTAAGCGATGAATTGCTACTCTAGATGTTTTAAGTTTAGGGCTAGGCATGGAGTTACTTTAGGCTAAATTCCGGGCTTTGTTCTTACAGGCTAAATTCTAAGTTCAGATTAACTCATTATTTTAGGAACGCATTGTCTCAAGACCTAATTTAAATTTCGTTGCTTTAACCAGTCAAGGGCGAACTAAAATAAGGGCACACGGACCAACGCCTCCCCTATTCAAATATTTTCTGTTATGTGTAAACACTGTTTTGTTCATTGGATGCTTTTCAGGTATGGGATTTGTGTTTATCGTAATAACGTTAGTGTCAACATTTACTATTGATACATTTGGACGTCGAGTGTTACATTTAACTGGAATGTCAGGAATGCTTATTGTGTCTCTTGGACTGGTGACAGCTTTGACCTATTCTGAGGTATATTTTTTGCCTTTAATTTTACTAGCAATTCTGGCTGCAATATTATGGTTTGGTGAAAGCTTTGTGAAAAACAAGATCTTACGTAAATTTTAGTGGTAATTCTGATTGCAATGTTATCGATTTGTGTAAGTTTCGTGAAAAACAAGATATATTTCAGTTGATTTTGAATTTGCAATTTAAACATGGACATTTGTTCAAGTTGGAAAATGTTTACGACCAGTAAGTTAAGCAGTCACGCACAAGTTATGTAATTTACACGATCTGTATATGACAAGCATGAGAAAATTGTGCAACGGTGCACGTGTCGAAGGCTAATCTGCTATTCAGGCCAATTACCTATTGACCTAGGCCGATCTGCTGTTTTGCGTAATAGCAGTTTCGCTTAGGCTAAATTGCTATTGAACTTATTGACCAACCAGATTTGATTATTTGGACAGACGCAACACCGTTAACCAATTACGTTAGGTTTACATTACTGTTGTTTTTCTGCTTTTGTATTGTAGGAGAATCGTGTTGCATCAATCATCGCTGTTGTTTTAGTGTTTTTGTTTGTCATATTTTTTGGAACAGGGCCAGGTTTGTCGACGCTTTATTTGTGCTTATATTTTGGTTTATGTGTAACTGTCTCAGTAAAAGCTAAACTGGTAAGCCTAAGTCTAAGCTAACATCTTTATGTCAACATTAATCTAAGCGTATTCCTGACTACTAGCGGATCCAGAGGTGGGAGGCGTGTGGGCGTACGCCCCCTTCTGGAAATTTATAATGATAAAATGGTAACGTCCATACCTTACATAAAAATACAATCTTTCCATCAGAATTTTTTGTCTTAAAATGGTATAAGCCTAGCCTAAGCAAAAATTAGTCTAATCCTTGATACTCTGTTGCTGTCCTGCAGCAAAACGTTCCGCCAATGATCTTTACATGGGTCGCTGTTAGGGTGGCCATAGTGTAGGTTGTTCTCGCTTGGATCAGCAAGTGCTCCCAAGTTTTAATCGCATCGTATTTGTTTCAGGTTCAATTCCTTGGTTCTACGTCACCGAGCTGTTTGACAGCAGAGCTCGAGGCAGAGCGTCTGCAATTGCAGTCACTTCTAATTGGTTTGCAGCATTTGTTGTAGGATTAATATTTTTGCCACTCAATGTTAGTATTAAGCTTAGTTGCCCAACTTGCCGGCAAATTTGACATTTGAGCTTAATACTAACATTGAGTGGTAAAAATGTTAATTCTACAACAAATGCTGCAAACCAATTAGAAGGGACCGCAATTTCTTGGTTCTACGTCATCGAGCTGTTTGACGGCAGAGCTCGAGGCAGAGCGTCTGCAATTGCGGTCACTTCTAATTGGTTTGCAGCATTTGTTGTAGGATTAATATTTTTACCACTCAATGTTAGTATTAAGCTTAGTTGCCCAACTTGACGGCGCAGTTGGGCAACTAAAACGTAATGCGACACGCGAGTAAACGAATTTCATGGCTAATTCTAGGTTCATAAATAGTAATTGATTACCAACCAGCTAAACAGCGCAACAAACCTGACATTTTTTTTGCTATATTTAAAATGGCAAACGGGAAATGTTCGTATAGATGGATAGTTTAAGCAGCAACTTAAAGTTAAAAATCAGTTAGACTGAACATAGCGTGCCGGGCCCATGTATAGAACAGGGCCGGAACAGCAGTATAAGCGTATTCCTAAGCCTAAGCCTAAGCCTAAGCGTGTGGATGAGCCAATTCCTAAACCTAAGCCTAAACCTAAGCAAAGAAATTAGTCTAAAACTTAAACTGACTCTATTATAGCCCCTCGGAAAAACGATTCGGCCCTGTTCTATACATGGGCCGCGTGTCGTATACGGTAAACACATTGACACCGGGCCCATGTTACTTTTAGGGCCGTCCCGATTTCTGGCGGGTTTGTAAAAGTGTACGCTTGCATTCTAGACTACATTTTTTGCTTTGTGTTACGCTTTTAGGCTTAGGAATGCGCTTTTGCAACGCTTAGGCTTAGGCTCAAGCTTAGGGATACGCTTAATCTAGTGTTACGGCACTTAAAGTAACATTGGCTCATTGACGCAATAATAGGTGTGTGGGCAATCAGGTTGAGTCTGCTTTGCTGATCAAGTAGCACTAAATTTTAAATTAATAGCAAGGGCTCAGGTTAGCTTGAAGATAAAAACAGTTTTTGCCGAACCATAATAGAGTAAAGCTAAAGCTTCAAAGTAATTTTCTTGCTTATGCTTTGGATTACATTTATGCTTATACTGCTGTTACGTCCCTGAAAATAATGTTGGCTGCCTTTGGTGCACTGGTGTCTGGCAACGACGAATAATAGCGCCTTGAATGGGTAATTTCAAATTGTTGGACTTTGGAATACTCTGGAATAAATAGAAAAGAACGGCTTAGACACAGTTACACTGCAAAAAATGATGAGTCAAATTGACTCTCCGAAATAGGCTCTACGGGACTACACAAACGGAGTCGAATTTGACTCCATCTGAGTCAAATTCGACTCAATGAGTCGCATGTTTGACTCCGGCGGAGTTGAATTTGACCGGAGAAAGTCAATTTGACTCAGCATTTTTTGCAGTGTATAGAAAACTTTTCTGTTTTTATGGTTTGTGTAATCACAAGTAAAAATTCATCCAAACGCTAATGTACTTAGGCTAGCATACACTGTAAATTCCAATGAGTTGATTAATCAATTCTGCCAGCGAGTTATTTATTTCTGAATTAAAATCAGTAAACATTAACTCACTCTCAGTTGTGTTGAGTGACTGTGGATGAGTTGATTAATTAACTTAGAATGCATTGAATCAACTCAAACTCCTGAGTTCTGGTAGTCCTAACTCAGACTGAGTGATTTATATAATTCATTCTGAGTTAAACATCAACTCACTGAAAATTACAGTGTAGGCTGACATTAATTACTGTGTCGGATGCCGCCGTACGACTCGTCTGAAATTTCCGGACAGCGCCTCGCGGCGTTGAGCGGCACAAAAAGTATAGCGCTACCCAGAGCCGGCGTTAGGGGATAGTCGAGCTCCCGGAAAACTCCGGTGGGCCTCCCACTAAAATGTTTCACAGCTCTATAACTTCAAGGTCCACGAAACAAATTTTTAGTGTGCGCCAAGATGGGCCATCCTATGGCGGGGTTTCCCCCGAATCTGACGGGTTGGGTGGCCCATCCGCCGGCACTGAGACGCGCTGCCCTTAACTACTTTTTTTCGGTTTGTTTTGTTTTCAGAATACAATTCATCAATATACGTTTTTAATATTCAGTGGATGCCTAATCGTGTGTATTGTGTTTACGGCGTTATTTGTACCTGAAACACGTCATCGACCTGTTGAGCAGATCGTCAATGAATTTACGACAGGGCCTCGGTTTCCGATTTTCATTCATAAAAAGCGTTATGGACAAATGCTGACCAATGAATGAAATTCGGAACAGGAGCATACCAAAAAGTAGAAGAGACGGCCGAAGCCACGCACCTGAATACAAATTGTTATTTCTTCGATAGTCGAATATATTACGTATTGAAACATAATATTCACGATTGTGGCTAATGATACGATCACCGGGCGGAACGTTGTTCTGTGACTATGGAATAGAGTAAGCTAAGCTTTAGACTAATTTTTTGCTTAGCCTTAGGCTTATAGGCTTAGGTATAAGCTTATTTTTACGCTTAGGCTTCGGCTTACGATTCTGGGTTTAGGTATAAGCGCATCATTACGTTTAGGCTTAGTCTTAGGCTAGGCGTAGGCATAGGCTGATGTATTTGTTTATACTACTGCTGCGCCGCCCCTGTTCTATACATTGTCCACGATTTTTAAAGCTACAAATTAGCATTCTAATCGGTTTTAGACTGAAATCCAACCTAATTTATATAAAATGTAGGCGCATAAATTTTTTAAAGGCAATGCATGCATATTTTGGCCAATGTTACTTTTGTTTTAATGCCTTAACAGTAAATTAAGCATATTCGTAAGCTACTTAAAGCCTAAACGTTGAAACAAGTGTATTCATAAGCCTACGCCTAAGCCTCAGCAAAAAAAGTAGTCTAGAATCTAAGCATACTCTTACACAAACCCACCATAAACCAGGACACTCACGGGTCGTTATTTTTACGAGCTGAAATACATTCATATAAAATTTGAAACAACTTTTAGTTATTTAACTTTAGCAATTGATATGAGTATAAATTCGTTCGAAAAGTTAGACAGGTGTTTGAATTTTAAGGTAGGTACAGCGAGTCCAAGGTTTAAATTTGATAATGGTACCCAAGGATTCTAAATCCCCACGTTTTGGACATGATCACCATATACAAAATAGGTCCCGTGCACCGTCATACGCTTTAGGCGAAGGTGACCTTAATAAGCACAGATATCGTACAGCAGTGACCGGAATAAGAGGGGGAGGGGGACTGATATTTATTTGACCTCTCCAAAGGATACCCCCTGTTATTCGGTTACGGACTGTTATTTATTTTTATCCCGCCCTTCGGCACCCTTTCGGCCAAGTTATATACTAGTATTGAAAGACTAGCTTAAGCCTAGTCTATGGCATATTAAACGTTTGCGTTATTTATTGCAGTCTCAAGTGAAAACGGGCGTCCCAAAAGTAGAATCCACCCAAGGTTTCCATACACTAAAAGCGCCCATGTACAGATCAAGAGCGGAACGTTTTTCTGCGTGAATGCATTGGAATAAGCTTAAGCTTCAGGCAATTATTTGCGTAAGCTTATAGGCTTTAGGTTTTTGTGTACGCTCGTTTTTACGCTTAGGGTTAGGCTTAGGAATATGTTTATACTACTGTTACGACTCTGTTCTATACGTCGGCCTAGTACTGTAGTACGTATATATATTAAACTGGAATCCAGCAAATTTGTTTCAAGAATATACATACGGAAAATATATCACCGCACCTAAAATTAACAAAAAACACACTGACATACAGATTAATATTGCAATTTTACACGTACTAAATTTATCGTTTTCTACTATACAGCAACCGAAACAACAAGGACGGGTGGCACTTGGTTCATCTTGCGGCAATTTTCTTTGAAGTCCAGAATCTTCTTGGTGACCGCTTGCTTTGCCTGTCCCTCGAATGTCACCGTCGTTTTTCGGGCTGTGGGTGGTTTGAGCAAAGTGAACTTTATTGTTTTGGCTATCTAGGTCTTGGTAGATGGAACTTGTGCCGTGTGTTGTAGGCTTGATTTTGTTATGATCTGCCGAAGTGGTAAGTATTTTATGCGAATCATGTTTCTGTTGTTGTTGTTGTTGTTGTTGTTGTTGTTGTTGTTGTTGTTGTTGTAGTTGTTGTTGTTGTTGTTGTTGTTGTTGTTGTTGTTGTTGTTGTTGTTGTTGTCGTTGTTGTTGTTCTTGTGGCTGTTGTTGATGTTGTTCTTGTGGCTGCTGCTGGTGTTGTGTTTCGAGTTTGTAATGTTTCTTCCGTTCCTGTTGGTGGTGTTTGTGTTGATCTTGTTGTTGTTGTTGTTTTTTTTCCTGATGTTTGGCGACTGATCGGCAATTCCATCCTTTTTCTTCCGTCTGCTGCTGCTGCTGTTGGTGTTGTTGCCGATGCAATTTAGCAACTTTGGCAAGTTGCTTCAACATGGCTGGATCGAGTTGTGCAAGCGATGGCACTCCAATAACGGTACAGCCTGGCAAACGATCACGAGCTTCTAAGGTTGATGGGCAAACGCTCCATGCAATATCTCCACCTAAAATGGCAGGGACGGTACGAAAATTATGCAAATTAGTTGATTCGGGTCGGGCTGAAAAGCCAGGGTGATGTTGAATTTTGTGATTTTTATTACAAGATAATGTTCGCACGCTGAAATCGTGGAGAACGCGTTGCCGTTCGTCTGCGCTTGTATTAATTCTGGGTTGACGACCTAGTGTGGATGATAATATTCTTCCTGAAGCTTCAGCGTCGTGTAACTCGCTGAACGTTTCGCCATGCCCCGCTTGAACTCCGGCAACGTTGATTCTACGAACATTTGATTGAGACCAGCTTTTTTGAGGCCATATTTGAGGGTCAGGGTATGATGCATGCAGTTTAGTTGGGGTCAACGTTTCAAACTGAGAATCTACGATATCGATATGAGCGTATGGGCCCTCGTGCGTCCGCTGGACAGCCGGAGGGGTAGACTTACGTACCCATTGTTCGACACATACGTCCGTTTTCAACTGATTGTTGCCATAGTCACCACGGTAGAGTTGGTATCCGGTTGATTTTCGTATAGGAAGCGTTCGATAATAGACGCCTGACCGCAGTGGAACTTGTGATCCGCAGCCTCCTGGACTTTGTCCGCCTCCGGAAGGCCCCGTTTGAGTAGCGGCATCGAACATTTTTCGTGTGGGAAGAGTCGCGTAGCGTCGGCCGTTGGAATTTCCCACACTCGCTCGAATGAAGTACGGTTCTAGGTTGCGAATCTTAGTTTCGATTGGACGATGCTGTACTTGTCGTAGTTGTTCATGATGATGATGTTGTTGTTGTTGTTGTTGTTGTTGTTGTTGTTGTTGTTGTTGTTGTTGTTGTTGTTGTTGTTGTTGTTGTTGTTGTTGTTGTGGCGGTAGTGGCGGTGGCGGCGGTGGTGGTTGCTGTTGTTGATTCTGGAGGTGTTGTTGTTGATGAGGATGATGTTGCAGCTGTTGTTGCTTCTGCTTTCGTACTCCTCTAGAATGACGTGTTTTACTGGTACGGTCGAAAAAATCGTTTCGAAGACCAGTAGTGTTCGCTGGGTCACATTGGCCAAATCTATGAAATTCTTGCTGATCACTAAGGTTGTAAACAGTACATTTTTGTTCAGGAATTAAATTTGGTCGCATTCTGTCAGCTTTGGAATCGTTGGCTTTAGTTCTAGGTAGGTCCAAGTTAGAAGATTTATTCTGAATTCGATGTGAGCCCCCAGGAATATGGTTTTCGATAGACAGAACTTCGGCATTCGGTACTAGAGTTCGCATATCTACATGGTCTTGAATTCTTCGCTTAGAACGCCTCGCTCCTGCGGTTACCTCGACGTGTAATGGTTGTTGGTGAAATTCTAGTGGGACGTCATTTTCGTTATGCGGCAACGATTCACCTAAGCCTAAACCTGAGCCTGAGCCTGATCCAGACGCGAAGCCTGATTCTTCGGTAGTTGAACACGCTAACAACATCATAGTGCGTGCTTGTGGTTGAAAATTTTCACACGGTTTGGTTTCCAGCGATCGTTTAGTTTCCAAATAGTCTTCCAGTCCGAATATCCGGTGCGCTGTCGTAGGATTGGCTGGTTCAGGTCGTTTTGTGTAGATTTTAAACGCGTCACTGCCGTGATAGTTGTATTCATCCTCGCTTTGCTTCCCTGTTGGTACAATCCATGTTGCTTTCTGCTTTTCAGTCCTGTTCGATACCTCCTGTTTGCTGTGTTGACATCGTAGTTGCCTCTCCTGGTGACGAATATACTCTTGTGTTTTTTCTTGTTGCTGCCATAATTGTTGCGCCCGCTTTCGCTCCTGCTGTTGATGTTGCAGCGTCTTGTGATCGCTTTTGTTTTCGTTTTGTTCCATATAATTCTTGCTTCTCTTCTCGCCTATATCACTCCTGTTTCGATCGTGGTCGACATAATACCGCTCCTGCCTCGTGTACTCCTGTTTTTGGTGGTCGTCGTGTTTTCGCTCCTGTTCATATTGATTTGCATTCCGATACGTTTGTTTTACTCCTGTTTTGTTTGATTGCAAAAAATCGCCAGCAGTATCAAACAACTGTTTCACTCCTGTTCGCTCCTGATCGTTCAAAAGTTTCAATTGTGCATAATGGTGCAGTTGATTGCACTCTTGTTCTTGATGTTGTTGTTGTTGTTTTTGTATCTGTTGTGATTCAACAAATTGCCTTCTGTTTGTAGGCTCGGAATAATTGAACAATGGTAGCATTGGTTTTGATTGGTCGTTGCTCAAATTGATTGCTGTTGTATTACAGGAGACAGACGGAGTTACTGATATTACGTGTTGCACTCCTGAAATGTACTTTTTCTCGTTATAAACAATTTAGCTTATTTTTAGCTGTGTTCCGTTTTTCCGCATGACAGTAATAGAGTAAACTTAAGCTTTGGACTATAAGGCTTTGCGTTTAGGTTTAAACCCAGGCTTAACGCTATCCTTTGAAAAATGCTACTTCTGATGATAGCCTACTAAAACTTGCAACTTAAACTTGGTCATTTTTATGTTGAAATTAAAAATTTTCGCTTGTGCACTGCAAAAAATGGTGAGTTAAATTAACTCCGAAATAGGCTTTTGCTGACTACACAAACTGAGTCAAAATTCGACTTTGACCATTTTTTGCAGTGTGCATAAAGTATCCGGTGCTAGATTGTCTACTATGGGTCATCCATGTTATACTGTCTACGCTACTTTAAAAAATTGCCCACCCATATCGCCCCACCTTGTGCGTATATGAAAGGTATACATATACAGTGCAAAAATGGGAAGTCAAATCGACTCTCTCTGAAATAGGCTTTTCTGTATTTACGAAAACTGAATCAAATTCAACTCCGCCAGAGTCAAACATTTGACTCAGTGAATCAAATTTGACTCTGGCGGAGTCGAATCTTGAATCAATTTTTGTAGTCCCGAAAAGTCTATTTGAGAGAAAGTGAATTTGCCTCGCCATTTTTCGCAGGTTTTGAACGATACAATAGCAGTTTAGAAATTTAGGAAAGGGCTAAACGAATTTTGAACGCACAAATCCCTCAGCAAATTTTGGTACACGTTCCTTCCGCTAACAGGCCATATTTGCTGCAAAAAATTGAGAAGCGCTCGAACTGAAAACTTTTTAAAACGCCTATTGTAAGTTTTTCATGTTATCAAGTGTTAACCCTACTATATGACATCATTGGTGGCCGGGTGGAATGTTTTATTGTGAACGCCGCACTACAGAATAGGTTCCTGCAACGGACAGTGGGCTGTGGATCAGAACTTATCGGAATTCAGAATTTGAAACGTCAAAATTTTAGAATTTTATAGTGATAAAGGTTCCGATACACAGCGGAGAATGAATTTTTGGCAAATTCCCAAGGGGGCTACAGTAAAAGAGATAAAGCACGGGATGGTGAAAAAATACGACCCATGCTTGAAAAAACTCTGATCACTGGGCCTAAGTTTGAACCTAATCCTAAGTCTGAACCAAAACATAAACCTAAGCCTATGCCTAAACCCAAGCCTAAAACCTTCTCAGTCTCTAAGCTCCCCAGTTCCCCTGTTTTGTACATGGCACGCCCATGTAATTAACCTTGGCCAAAAATTATATTGCTCGATACTATAGATGGTCACCGGATATCCGGATATGCGAATATTGGGATATGAAAATCATCCGAATATATATCCGAAAAGAAACAGGTATCCGGATATCCTGACGTCGGATATATCCGGATATTCGGATAATTTATCGGGCAAGAATTGCCGGATATCCGGATATGAAAAATTATCCGATGCCCATCACTTCATTCGATACGTCTTTTCACCAAGTTTTTTTGTGAAGTCACATATGCCCGTCAGAAATCCCAGTCTGTCTGTGTATCTACTGATTTTCTCGCGTTCCTAAAAACTGTTGTCTTAAAATTCAAGTAATATTTTACTTAATTTTATTCTCTCATCAACTCAAAACTAAGTCAAAAAAATCAAATTAACCGTTTGTCGCCGTGTCAGTTTGTACTTTCCTATATATAATATCTCGCGATTTTACAAGTATATAATACATTTGCAACAGTGTTTTTCTTATTCTTCTTCTCACATTTTAAACTTTGTCCAAGCACTCAACCGATCACCAACCTCGTTGTTGTGTACAAATTCTGAAATAGCGATTTTCGTTTTTATTTGAAAACATTTTATTCTTTATTTTAAAATGCTAAGATTTTTAAAATTCATTGCTCAAAAAGTTGTCATTTTTAGTTTTGAACTTCTTCAAAACAACACACATATATACAGACAGATATTACATACCTACATGCATACACTGCAAAAAATGGTCAGTCAAATTGAATCAGTCCAAAATAGGCTTTTTGGAACTACACAAACTGTCGAGCCAAATTCGACTTCGCCCGTGTCAAACGTGCCTACCAAGCACCATAGTAAGTAAAACCGACACTTAATTCGGCAACAGTTTTACTTAATTTTAAGTGTATTTTTTACTGAGTAGAAAGATTGCATTAAAAAGTTGGCCAATCCAGTCGCCGGGGCCAGGGCCAAGCCTATAGAAGCATCTCTAGCAGGGCTGATTCCGGAAAAATTAAATGGATCGATAAAAACAATGTTTTTCGTTTTTCTTTCGGAAAAATGGAAAAATTGAAAGTCATGATGCTTTCACAAGCGCAAAAACGTTGATGGATGATTTGTCTAACGAAAAATGACATTCGGAGAACCAAAGTACTATTTTATTAATTATCAACATTTGATATCACATTGTATTTAAAAAGGTTCAACAGGAAGGAATTAATGGAAATTTTGTTTAGCAACCGGAACAGGGCGAAACCGGAAATTCACAGCAAACCAAGTGATTATAAGGGGCTCAGGTACGGTTTTAATTTACATACAGGGGTTCAAAAAATAATACCGCCCACAGACAAATCTCTTCAGAAACGCTGCTGGAGGGGTTGTATATAAATCCGGTTTCGGCTAAAGAACGCCTGGCTCCGGTTCCGGTGTTCTACGTTGCCGGATATTAATCGCTGAAGCGTATATATACTAAAATGAACTGTATCCGTGAAATTTCTGCACAAACGAGAAAAATGTGCTTTTCAAACTATTAGACTA
Source organism: Enoplolaimus lenunculus (assembly GCA_030248215.1). NCBI lineage: Eukaryota > Metazoa > Nematoda > Enoplea > Enoplida > Thoracostomopsidae > Enoplolaimus > Enoplolaimus lenunculus. The sequence continues at coordinate 12,502 of JASANG010000409.1, forward strand.
AACCTTGGTTGATCAGAGACCAAAATATGCATCTTTATTGGCCGATGCGCTCGCTCGTGAAAATCCTTAACATAAAAATCGTCCGGAACGGAAATTGTGACTGCATTCCTGGCCAGTAGCGGTTCTAGGGAGAGGGCAGTGGGCGAACATACGCCGTCGTGCCAGAAAACATTTTGTCTATGGTAGCATACTCGTAACTTTTACCAGCCCGCCGCTGTCAGAAGTTTCTGGATCTGCCAGCGCCACTGTCGTCTACAAAATCTAAACTTCCTACTGGCCCTTAATCATAGGTTTTGCGTGCGTTTAGATTGTAAAATCCAACTGTTTTGGGTTTGGCTGTCCGTAAAACAAAAATATAACTATAATTACAGAAAAGGCGAAATTATTAAATCAAAGAATATATTTACATTTAACCCCTTCTCACATTGAGTTGCCTGTAGGCAACTCAGTGCAGTGTATATACGTTAAACAGGATATATCGCACCGTGTTTAATAACAATTGCAACACGTATACATAGCACTAAATCGCCACAAGACGTGACAGCCCCCTCGGGCTCGAGCGTCAAGCTCCTATAGCTGAGTGGTGATGGTATACGCCTCCTACTCCAGTCACTGGAGTTCGAATCCTAGCAT
>JASANG010000367.1:0-13123 GCA_030248215.1 Enoplolaimus lenunculus
GGACGGAGGTACGGAATAAGGGCCCACTAGAAATTTAATGGAAAATAGTTCACAAAACGTGGCTTCCATTCCAAAATTCTGGCTAGGCCTCTGGTTGCATGCCGGCCACTTTGTGCTTTACGTTGCAGTTAACGGTAAGATAAGTCATGAACACCTGCAGTCTTAAAAATGGTACTAGAGCTCAGCGCGTCGAAATCTATAAAATAAACTGTTTTCATTCGATTCCAAGAGGGTCGACGAGGAGTGTATTTTAAGTTGGATCCCTGCAATCCGTACATTGCTTTCCATATATAGGTGTACTTGACAATTCACAATCTAACAGTACGTGAGAAAATTTTTTATTTCTAAGATCTTCCCATGAACCAACAATAAGATTTGTGATATCTTTTTTAAATATGGCTTTCTATCCAAGACATCTTGAGATTTTTCGTGCTGCGTACCTGATTTGTTTCTTTTGTTTCGCGATATTACTGCGTTCCCTGACATGGTAAGTTCTGTCGTCTCATACAAAAAACACTAACACACACGGTAATTGTGGTCATAGTTATGACATACTTTTTAGCACTAAATATCCAGCAACTTACACCAGTGCAGGATATTCGGTTGCACACTGTTACAACCAAGATTCTGTGTATTATAGACAGGGTTTGCAGACCAGGACACGGAGTTTTTAAGAATTAAAAGCCGGATCCGACAACTCAATTCTTCCACGACAAATCCTAAAATTGGACCCTGATGGTTACCCCGCCAGAAAATTTTCAACCTTGCTTGTAAGTGATCGAAACCCCTTGTATCACTCTGCTGAAAATTTTTAGCCCCATTTCTAGCTAGGTTAGTTGACTACGGGTCTGCATATAACTACTAGCTGTGAGATTCGCCTGCGATTTTTTTCCCAACATAACCCGTGGGCTCCAGAGATGGCATCAAAAAATTAAAAGGCTAAATATGTTAAACTGGACATTTTGTGTTCAAACTGACTAGCAGGGTGAAAAAAAATTTCCATTCCGGCCGGAATTCCTGCAAAAATTCAATTCATGTTCCGGCGGCGAAAGACGCAGAAAACTGAATTACTGTTCTGTGCAAATTTTGAAGAATAAGCTTAAAATTAACAATTTATTTACGTCTCAACAATATTTTCCAAACTCAAGTTCATTTGACAACTTAGGCTTCGTCTACAGATTCTGCTTATTTACACAATTCGACGCGTTCTGTTGACGTTCTAAAATTGGCTTGTGAAAACGCACAAAATTTATGAACAACATGTTTTACTTTGAACTCATAGTCAGTTAGTAGTAATTTGATTGTGCAAGAAAGTTGCAATCTCCTGTTTCGGATAATAAAAATGAGTTCCTATTCCTATTCACGCTTCTTGTGAAATACAGTTCCTGTTGTAGCCATGCTGACGTAACGTGTTCCAACTGGGACTTCGGTTCCCATCTGGAAAAACCTTGAGTAGGAGAGAATTTTCGCTGACATTACTTCTGCTTTGAACGAAAACGTCAGAAAACAATCTATTACATGTAAACGCACTTTACTGTTCACATCAGGGTTTTTTGTGCAAAATAATGTGCTGTTGCACACTTAAACTTAATTTTAACACCTAGACTTAATTTTTCACATTAATTTGCACACCTTACAGTGGAACAAAAATTGAAAACACCTTTTATTGTATGAAGAGAAACATAAATTAGTTAGACAAAATCGGAAGGTGTATTGAGTCATATTCTGATCGTACTCGGATTAGGGTTTCACCGTGCAATACGTAGCGCATAGAATGATTCATCATAATTGGCGTTGATTCGCCGTTATAACCAGTCCCTGCATTCAGCACACCTAGAATTATTTTTGCACACCTTGTTTTTATTTGGCAATTTATTTAGCACACCTTGGTATTTGAAAAAACCCTGGTCCACATTATTTTGAAGCAATAAAAAGAAGCGAAAACGACCAATTGCTGTGTCACCTTTTAAGAACTGTATACATTCAGAAAGAAAATATACAGCAAGCACGCACTGCAGAAAAGAAATAATACTGTCTTGGTTTTACCATTGATTCTGAATAATAAGAAAACCTAAACATATTAAAAGTCAAACCCAGTTCCGATTTCAGCTCAATTTTATTGTGCTTGGAACCCTGCTTATTATGTTTTCTGTAAAAATGTCTACGTATTCCAATCAGATTTGAAGTTTTTGGCATGGTTTTTTTATTCAATGTCAGTGTCCCGCAAATATCAGATATCCGGTAGGTTTATACCGTATAAAGATGTCGATTGTTTGCCGTATATTAAAATGGAACCGTATATCTGGTCGATGTCTGAACTATGTATTGCTGTTTTGTGGTAAAACAAAACGGCTCTAAAACTAATCAGTCTGCCACTGTATGTCCAGATCTAGTTTAATATCCGGCAAAAACCGATATCCGTATCCGGTATAAACCTATCGGATATTTACTGTGGTGGTCCCGAACTTCATAAAACTGCTTTCTACAAGTGAGCGTCTTTAACATTTTGAACATTTTGTTGCGACTACATTTCCGGGTAAGTGAAGAAGTTCAGGCTTTGATACGTTTTCATCTATATAGTTTACGTACACAGGTACGGCATCGGTAATCATCGGCCCTTTTTGTGAATATCGACATCGGCACTGCAAAAAATTGCAGATTCTTTGCTATCTGTGAGTTGAGTGCTATCAATTTCACTTGTTGGCATATATATAGGTGCGCTTGATCAAAGAAACAGTTACCTTTCTTGCGTTTATGTTTGAAAAAATTAATTAAAATGAACCTTTCAAATAAAATTATTATATATAGTTGTTACAGGTTTAAGCCTCCGCATTTATAATGATGTAATGTTGCATCCTCCAAGATGGGAAATCCAATGTCTTTTAGCTTGTGTTGCAATACTTAGACAATACCCAAAAAATTTCGATATATAAAGACAAGTAGTTTTGAAGCATGAGCGGCAGATTCCCATTCAGGTCAAATGCAACAGAAACTAAAGACATCAAGTACAAACCTTGATTTTCGTCCACCGTATCTAATGTCGTTACGTGTGATAACCTAGAACGTTTCCGTACAGTTCCTTGTGCCATGCCGGTCAACTCAGAGTTGACATTGTCATTACCAACATCATCAACTTCATCCCAGCTGTCAAGCGCTCCTGAAGTTACAACTGAAAATAAACAAGATCATGATCAAAGTAGGAAATCATACAAATCGTATACAGGAAAATAATTATAAAGTCTCTACGCAATCATATTTGCATATAAATCTGAAAGTTTAAATGCCTCATTTTTTATTTTAAATATGCAGAATCGTAATAATATCAAGTTTCAGACTTTCGAAAGCAGTGAATAATCGGCACTTTTCGTGAGTATCGGCATCGGTGGTGCAAGAAAATTCTCGATTCTTTGCAAATACTTTTTGCACATAACAGATCAGAGCTTCTGATCAGGTAAACTGTTATCTCCCTTGCGTTTGTGTTTGAAAAAAATAACTTGAAACAAACCGTTCTCATAAAATTATACACCTTCAGCATATTTTCGAAATAAACCGGCATAGGCATCAACATCGGCAAAAGTCGGCACATCGCTATTGCTAACTGACCGTAAATGTCGCAATTCTAATTCCTGAGCTGACCTGCCAGTAAACAAGAGGAGAACCAGTAAAAACATGCCTTTGCTTTAACTTACACCAAGTCTCCCATCTCAGGCTACTTACATACCATCAAGAAACTCGTATTGATTGAAGTTTTTGATGCAGTACTCTGGAAAAACAAAAATATTAACAATTTTATAAAAATGTAGTCCGCTTCGACTCCTTCGACGCGCTTCTAAAATCGTAAGTTAGTTTTCATAATGCCAATGTTAAGAACAAAACTCGGGACTTGTTTTTTTCAAAAAAAAAACACGCTAAGGGTGTGCGTTCGCACTGATCTTAGCACGAAAAAACCATTTAAAAACTATTCACACTTTCTCAGAGAATAGAGTCCAATACGTTCGACTTAATAGCCATTGTCCATCGTTCAACTACGTATATATTAGCCTACAATTACCACACCATAACGAATATATCTAGAAAACTTCGGCGAAAAAATAAAGAACAGAACATGACGGTGAAAAATATTTCAGTTGCATCATACGTGAAACATAACGAATTACCTTTTACACAGGGTGCGACCTGATTGCAAAAAACTGGATACCGGAACCAGGTCCGGATAGTGATTTTTTACCGGAACTGGATGTTAACCGGATAGAATGGTTTTAAAATAAATCAATTTTTCGCACGTTAATGCGTCAGTAAATGTTAATTTATCTTTAGTAAACGGAATATTGCGTTTATATAAGGAGCGTGTCCTATTGCTGGAAAATACTGCAAATAATTAGTTTGGTTGGATAATAAAATCCGAATCGCTGCCTTAACCACATGCAATAAATACTGGTTTAAACCAATACTGTATACTTACATGTAACTGGACTGAAAACATAACATCTCACAATGTAATTTGCAATAATTTGAGATTTACGAAATCATCACCGAAATCGAGTAGGTTTATACCGGATACCGGACGCGGGTTTTTTGCCGGATAGTAAACAGGAGCCGGATATCCGGTCGCACCCTGCTTTTACGATGTCTGTAGGTGTGTAATTTAGGGCGCATACAAAGTTAATATTTCAAGGGTTCGACCGGAAATTCCGGTTCCGTGTGGGGAATAATTAAATTTTCATCAGTAAAGCCTTTTTATCTAACATAAAAGTCATTCAATTCAGTAAACAGAGCGTTTAAGAATTTTGTAACAGCTCCAGGTCCGTTTCCTGTTCCGGTCTCAATTTGCAAGTATCTTTCGGTCTAGCCCCTGCCGATTCCGGTCCGAATTCTTTGAAACCAATTTCGCTTATGATTGCAGGTATAATCAGGATTCGAATTCATTGCTAATTTGTTGAATCCGAACCTTGCATTTTACAAATTTCCGATATATCAATCAGGGTTGGTTTTTCCGGAAAACCTGAATCAACGGGAAAAACGGTAAAAATCATGGGCTAAAAACTTGCAGATTGCCTTAAAAACTCGGTTAAGTCTTTTGGCCGATTTATAGAAAAGTTGATATATACCACACATGAATAGAATTTTAACAAGAATGCTAAAACAAAAAACTAATGGAACATGAAACCGCCATAGTTTGAACATACCAATATCACTATATCGAATAGTTTTACGCTTTGAAGCAGAAGCAGCCATAGCGACGTTATTACCAAAATCTCGTAGGAACAATACCTGTTAAAACATTATTTAGATATGAAGAACTATACGTATATATAAACTTTGAACATAAATGCAATGCAAGACGCAATACTTCAGCTCATAGCAGCAAGAGCATAGGTTTATAATTATGCAACCGATAAATTATAGCTAAATGAGCAAGCAACACCTAACTTGCCACTAGAATTCACCTTCTTTTGGGTAGGAATGTACCGATTAAGCGGCATCAGAACCGATTCTTTGCCGATACTTTTTGCGCATAACAGTGAGTAATAATGGTATCAACTTCACCCGTCGGCGTTAAATCGGTGCGTCTAATCAGGACAATTGTTATCTCTTTGGTCATTGTGTTTGAAAAAAATTAATTGAAATGAACAGTTCTCATAAAAATTACAATCTTTTACGGTTGATAGTGTTTAAGTTCTTGCTTTTATAATGATGTAATGTTCTATTCTATCTGTTCTTTTAGTATCGTGTATTAAAATTGGAATAGGCCTCTGCTTTGGCATCGATATCGGCATAGTGTCAAAACAAAAACCAACATCGGCAAAAATTTTGGTATCGGTACATCCCTAGTTTTATTATGGCTAAGCTTAAACAGTTAAACTTACCACAGATTCCGACATAAGCTGAACTGCTTCTGCTGTCACAATCGTAATATCGGGGTCAGTTCTCATTAACCGTTTGATTTTTGAAATAGGGAAAAGCTCCATTGAAATGCTAAATCGTTATGTTAGCTATAAGAGATCAGTAACTTCTAAACTTTTTACTTTCGAAAAGGCAATGTCAAGCTTATAAAATTGTTTGTTCTTCAGCGCCGGGTCCTTTCTTGACCTACCCGAGTAATTGGGGGTTCGGGGGCGCTAAGCGCAACCCTGCACGCTCACGCTGTAATTGCAAATTTAAGCTGAACAGGCTGTAACTGTGTTATTCAGGAATGGGCGGTCTCGGTCAAAAAAGCGAGACCGAGATCCAACCATCCGAGACCGAGATTTTTGGTTTCGGTCTCGGTCAATTTTTAACCATACCATCACCGAAAATAAAAATTAAGACAGTAATAGTGTTAAATGAATTAAACAAGTACCCAATTTTTAGTGGTTCACATCAGGTTGAAACCGGAATTACAAGTTACCGGAGCCGGAATTTGAAAAAAAATTACGGGAAACGTAAAATGAAAAATACACTTCGCCGAAAAATTCATTTTAATTTTCATTTTTGCAATATTACTGGGATAGGTATTCACTTTATCTGCTGTATTTTACACTTTCATTTTATTTTCGGCGATTGTCGAGGTTATTATTTCTGGCTGCACCCTGGATCACGTATATACATTTAGTCCAAAATATGCGCAAAACATTGCTGCATCCTTTCAATCAACTCAAAATAGCTCAGCTATTACCAATTGTTTATCGCTCTATCACTTCTTTCGTCTCGATTTGCAAATCAACGAGACTCAAGGAAAGCGATATCGAAACCGAGACCAGCCAAATCCCCAGACTTCTCGAGACCGAGTCAGACACCGAAACCGCCCATCACTGGTGCGAATCTTGCAATGATGTCTTTACCTAAACTTAGTAAACCTATGTTCCTTCCAAGCGGAAGCCTGAGAATAAAGCCAAATCAGACGTAACTTATTCGCTTAATCTAAAGTGTCACGTTTGTCAAGTAAATCCCAATTTGGCGAAAAAAATCTGCGATACACATGAACAGGTTAAAACATCACGGAGGAGTAATTTATAGATGCACGTGTCAGTGGCTGATTAGGGTGGTGAGAAGCACGAGGCCCATATACCAGAACTAATACACAATCAACATTAGCACCATCCACACGTGCAATTTTTTGCAGCAAAAACTTGCACATGCAACTTGCACGCGCAACTTTGGTCGCAAAGGTGCTTTTTGATTCTTGCAGCTGCAAATTATTCACTGGAATTCATGCTATTTAATCTAATTCACACCTGTGAATGCAGCTGCAAGTCGCTTGAATTTCTTGCCCCTGCAGTTTAGTTGAACAATAGGAATGTTTGTTTAAAAATACTTGCAGCTAGAAGTATTTCGTATAAGTAGCATCTGAGAGTTGTTGCTGCATGAACTTGCACCTTTGAATGGCGCTTGTTACCTGCTTCTTGAACGCTGCAACAGCTGGTCACCAAGTGAAAATTATTAAACATATACTGGTTGGTTTTTGAAAAACTTAATACCTCTGACATTAGTCAGAAACAGACAAAAATTATTCGGTGCGTCTGGCTCAAGTAGTAATATGATCCAAGAACCAATACTTTGAAACAACATTGAAAAGCGGACAACTCGCGTTGGGATCAGGCCTACCTTTAACTGTTGACCGACGCACAGTTTCTTCAGATTATTTTAAGTTAATATTAACTACTCAGTCTAGCACTGCATTGACTACAGTCTTTTGTTTAATCAGCACATAACCTTAAAGCGTGACATAATAGTTTAAATATTCAAAAGGTTCTCTTTCAAAGTAAAGCTGGATTTTTACATTAATAGCGGTTAATTACTTAGTTAGTATGAATTAGCAAGCTAATAATGCAAAGTATTTACCCATCGACCGTCCGGTACATGTTAGAATTAGGTGTAAAATGTAGTTGCAAGCTGTATGCTTTATTTATAAGAGCGCTGTTAAACTGCTATAAGAGCGCTGTTCCACTCCTTGTCCGTTTTAATGCCTTCCGGCGCAGTTCGGTGCTTATTAGCGTCGTTGGGCGCAGTCCAACACCGTGCGACATCGTTGGTACGCGAATTGCCGTATCCTGTTGATCTGCACCTCAAATCAATTTATAAACAAAGTTTTTTGATTTGTGGTGCTGTCCTTGTGAGTGTACGCGGTGTAACTTGTGTATGTGCAAAGTGTGTAATGTTAAGACATTCATACTCGTGCACGCATTGCACCAGAGGAAATTATGATATCGGCCGCGTGGTGTAATGGGTAGCGTGCTTGATTCCCGAGCACGAGGTCCGAGGTTCGATTCCCGGCGTTGCCATATGTTTTGGAGAAATTTAGGGGAAAAACCATGTATATTCGCTGTACTTTGAGGAAAGGTTTCGTCCCGACCGTGCAGTTTTGACATGGATGTCCCACCGAGATGAGCGCTGTAAATTGCAGGCCCATGGATTCGGAGAAGTTTGGATTCGCGGTCCAGGGCGACCGCGTAAAGAATGGAGAATGTGGGTATACGCGATGTAGCTTGTGCATGTGCATAGTGTGTAATGTTAAGACACATACATATTTGGGCACATATAGCATGAGAGGAAATTATGATATCGACCGCGTGGTGTAATGGGCAGCTTGCTTGATTCGCAAGCAAAAGGTCCGAAGTTCGATTCCGGCGTGGCCATTGAAGAAAGAGGTCGTCCCGACCGAGCAGTTCTGACATTCGAAACGACGACCTTTGGATAGTTTGGTTACCCCTGTAACTAACTGAGCTGTAGCGGCACTTCGTGCGTAGCATATGTTGATGTGTTGTGTATTGTACATTAAAGTGTTTCATGGTCAATACTCGGTAGTGACATATTTTTCTTGGACCACAGTCACCATTAGTAGTACCATGCCAGAGGCCGTTGGGTCATCTCTGCCTGAGCACATATTTCAACTGCATACAATGTCCAAGTAACGGGGTACACTTTATTTTGTGAAAGTGCCACACTATTTTATTCTGTGACTTTTTAATTCATTAGTTTATAGCTTTCGCGTTTCCCCAATATATAATTTATTAAATTGGTGCACATTTGTAACGCAATTTGTAATGCCTTAATAATATGCGTAGTTTGTATATGCTCGCTATGGGGTTTAAAACCCAACTTCGCCTTCTTCTTTGGAAGAACTTTAAGTTAAGGGTACGGCAAAAGGTTAGTTTGTACTATTTTTGTTTGGAAAGATTCATATTTAGCGTAAATACTTCTGGACCCCTTTTGTACAAACAGGTCGACACTTTCATGTACAAATGTACTGGTGCTATGACTTTTACTAGCGCCAAGCCGTTGCTAGGGTATCAATCTGATTTACAGTTGTGGTTGTTTAAGTTTTCAATATAATTTACAGTTGTCTTGCAGCTGTTCACTGTTTAGTTCGTATGAAAAAATTATTTATTGCAGCATAATGTCACTGAATCCCAACGGTCTCAAGTGGAAGCTATATCTGTATGACAAACAGTCTCACGGATTATATTTCAGCTTTTGAAAATCTGATTTGATGGTCTTGTCCATGGCCCTAGCGCGACAGTGAGATCTCTACACTCATGCTAGTGTCCCTCAAGCTGTCTTATTGCGTTTAATTTACGTAGCGGTTCCCGCATTAGTTCGGAGATCAAAATAATTTTTTCACTAATTACGTTCAACCAAGCGCCAGTACTGCCATATATTTGCTTTACTTAAAAAGGATTTTCAAGTCTTTAGAAATGCATACCAGTCGCAAACCTAAAGATTGCGTCATGTTTTGGCCAGTAGATTCGTTTTCGTTTATTGTCGTTGCGAAAATGTTCTAATTTGACTTGATTTCATTTCATCATTTTCAGGTTCGCACTGTGATAGAATTAATTTGGCCGTTATTCTTGTTTTTGATTTTGGCATGGGTTCGAACAAGACCGTTAACAAAGCAGTATCATCCATGTAAGATTATTATATGGTGCCCGCACCTTGTGTACGCTCATAATCTATCCGGTTGCAATAACGCCGGAAAACCTGATAAAGATGATTAGTGCTATTATAGGGTCGTAACAGTACGTATCTCAGCGTATTCAAAATATATAAGGCTAAGCGTAACCATCAGCGTAAGTCGAAAACTAAGCCTGAGCGAGAATAATTGCCGTAATCCTAATCCTGCTCTGTTTTATGGTACCTATGGACAACTTATTGCCCTTGCCTTTTAATAGTAACATGTGCAACATGTTGTAACTGAACGCAACGCTCGGCGTGAGATGTTAAGCTTTGTCATGTAAACAATTTAGACACCGTAGGTCACGAAAGTAAGAATGGTTAGCTTAATGTTTGTTTTGTACGCAATTTGTCGCCAGCCACTTAAAATTTGTAGTTAAATATGAATTGGTGTCGATTCTCACTATTTTTACACGTTTTAACTTGAAATTAGACGAAATTTTTTATGCTCTATGGGGAAAATGGTGAAATTTTGATCCAATTTGTTTGCGACCGTCTTAGCGTGGTTGGTTTTACGTAGGTTCACGGTGTATTGCTACGTGTTTGATAAACGGGATATGATATGCGTTCAAAACCGTTTACGTTAACAAGCTGATTATACTACATATATATAAAACGAAATTCATTTGTGTTGAGAACATATTTGGTAGAAGTTCTTGTTGCACAACGGAAGCTTATATTTATGTTTAATATGGTTTTGCTTTTTTAAGGCAGCTTCTATGCGCGACCGCTTCCTTCCACAGGATTCGTGCCGTTTTTGCAGTCGTACATTTGTCTGCTGCAAAATCATCATTTTTGCGATCATCATTCAAACCCAGATAATGACCTCAGTGTTGCCGGAGATCGTTTTAGACCTGACGAAATGGTGACGTTCAAACCATTTCATCAGTTTCGATATCGTTCGCTGTAAGAGCTTTGAAGTTGCGCATATTAAATACTTTGATATTTTGTGGAAGTAAATTTGTTGTAATTTGGGCCACGTATTCTCAAATGTGTGTGCCACGAGGGCCTATCACCAGTTGGCGATAGGGCTTGTTTTTGCAGTGGTAAAGTTCGAAATTTAGCACATTTTTGTATTTTACGTCTCCTACTTCTGTGCAAATTTTTAGTTTCACAGTTTGCAACAGTTTGTTAGTTAGAAAAGTTATCGCTAACTGGAATGCTATAGGTATTTCAAAATGCAGCTCTAGAACATTGATAGATTGAGATGAGAAATGACAATCAAAATATCAGCCCACAAGGATTAAATTCAAAATATGCCTGTTAGTTAACCGTTTGCAACAGTTCGTTAGTTTGAAAAGATATCGCTAACTGGAATGCTATAAGTATTTCAAAATACAGCTCTAGAACAGTGATTGATTGAGATGAGAAAAGACAATCACAATATCAGCCTGCAAAGATTAAATTCAAATATGTCTATTAGTAAACCGTACCTATATACTTATAATTAAACAGTGTAAAGTTATGTTATAGGCATGTGTATACCTATGGTGCGGAGTTTTATATTTTAATAGAAATAAAGTGATACTTGCCGTCTGCAAGCAAAAATTTCTTACGAATTTTGGTTAACATGTTAAGCGGAAGTAAGTAATATTTTAGCTGCCGCATTGACACCAACAAGTCTAATTTCAAGGTCACAAAACGAGTTTATCAAACTCAACAATGTATTAAAACAGCTAGGTGCAATTCAGAACTAATGTGAGAATGAGAACAAGAAATTAGCAGCTGTACGAACGAATGGTAACAAATGAGTACATGTATATAATACCTGGTATAGCAATTTGTGTGCAATCGGAATTGTACATGGAATTGTAATTAGACATCTTTAACGGAGCAGGATGCTGGACTAAACTAGGCATATATTTTTAGTACAAAAGTTTGTTTTAACCTCAACCTTGTATTGGTTTAAGATTCGCTACATTTTCAATTATGTACCAAGGATTGGTTGAAAATAGCGAGTATGGTTTGGGAGTGCTGTTGCCGAGTTGGCATCAACCGTGGATCTGCTAGCGCATGCAAAGAGAGACGGAGAAAATAAATGGTATGTTCCTGTGTTGTAACACGTTCATGTTTTTAATGCAATAAGTTTTTAAAGTGTATTTGGTTCATTCATGCACGTAGCAGATTGATCTAAAAGTTAGTGTTGTCGTATTACAAATGCTGTCTTTTAAACATTTTCATATTTTTATGTTTCGTTTTTGAATGGCGGTTTGGCAGCCCTTAACGTGGTTTGAAAAGAGCAAAACTGCAGTATTCTTTCAACGGAATACCTGTTTATTGGGAGAATCGCTCGTTATAAATTTTTTTCATTCTAAGGTTCGACGAGATTTGACTCGTGGTTCAAGAATGTCAACGACGCCAAGTCAGAGTTGGAAAGTGGCGAATTCAATTTATCGAGCAACACCGCTGATGCACTAATGGATATGTACATAGAGCCAGAGTTTTTAATGATGTTTGTTGGCTTTGTAAGTGGTTTATTTCACCGTAGGTGGGATTGATTTTGACCATAACAAAAAAGTAGTTGTCCGCTGAGTTTACTCGTTGGCCAAAACAACTGTTAACTGATAACGGTTTTGAATATAACTAACCTGACTACAATGTTCTGTCTTAAAGCATGCAACAACTGTGCTGAAGCTAGATTTTAGCTTTGATTGTGGTCATGCCAATTATACGTGTAGTCTGGTTCTCTGAAATTATATGTCCCGTTCGCGTTTTCTGATTGCAATTAAGTATTCCGCCTGATATAGAATAATATCTCAACATAAAATGTATTTTTATATTTATTCTTTATTAAGGCGATGAAAAATAACGTTACAATACCAACGAGTTCCCGACTATCATTAGTGGCACAGCTGTTGTTTTCGTATCCGCCTGGATTCAAGGAAACATTCGACGATGTGCGTTCAGTAATTTTCTGTAATACGACAACACTCGAACGCGTTACGTCTAACCTGCGCTCAATTGATGACGTTAGCAATGAAGTCTGCTCTATGAAAGGAAACTTGATTGATTTTTTCTACTACCAAGGACGGCCACCACTGTTCAGTTTCAGGAAACCTAATTTGTACTTTGATCGGATTTCTAGCTCGGTATGTCGAAATATTCTGCTTACACCCCTGATAACTAGTTTAGGTTTTAGTGTTAGAATTACATATTGAAGGAGCGATTCTAAATATTCATGACTTATTAATTA